>CAEGAF010189090.1:0-10775 GCA_903067075.1 Micropoecilia bifurca | reverse complement strand
TATATATATGAAAACTACGGAAAAAAACCTGAATTCGGGCTTTAATGAGATCAAAACTCATAATTCAGATTGTTTATCCAATAATTCTGACTTTTGATCTTAAATATTAAAGTCTGAATAATTCTGATAAATTCTGAGGAAAAAGTCAAAAAATAATTCAGACGCTTTTTCTCTTCGACTGAAAACTGTTTCCAACGTTTATTTTCAAGGCTACATTTATGTTTCTCTGTGGGCCACATAAAGCTTTACGGCGGCCTGGATTCGGCCCGGGGGCCTCGAGTTTGAACCATGTGGATAGAAGAGCTTTAGCCACACTGCAGGACTCTGGTTGATTGGATACAAATTATCTCAAAATGTATGAAATATAACAATCTGTGTTCTGAAGTTGTGCCAGTTCATAATGAGGTTCTGCAGGGATGTGCATTAGATCCTCTACTATTCATGAATGATGTCAATCAATTGGGGCAGAATTGATGCTAATTTACATTTTAATTGGATCCACAGTACCTTTTTAAAGTATGGAAGAGGATTAGGGCCACCCACAAAAACAAAAATTCTGACTTTAAAGTCTGAATTTTGACTTTAAAGTCAGAATTTTTTTTTTTTGGGTGGCCCTAATCCTCTTCCATAATAAAAAGACGTGACAGAAAAAAGTTATTTTTCTTAATAAATGTGTATATATATATATATATATATATATATATATATATGTTTTTTTATATATATACACATTTATTGCACAGCTTTGACTTAATTACTCTTCAGAGTCTCTTTCTGTCAGCAAATGGCCTTTTTTGAGTCTCTGTACTCCAGTAAATGATTAATTGGATATCAAATTAGATGAAAATTACTTCAAAAATCAATTAATCATTATTAATTTGGATTAATAATTGTTTAGGCCGTATCCAGAGGACTTTGAGCTCCGTCATGGTTTGCACTTTGTTTTTCAATTTATTTCAATAATTGATTCATCACCATTTCAGAACTAATACAAAGCTACATCTGAGCCAAAAATGTGTTTATTGTTCCTTCATTTGCTCCTTTTTGAAATGTAAATAAATTTGAGGCAGAACATCTTTAAAATTAATTGAATACTAAATTAAATGAAAATTACTTCAAAAATCAATTAATCATGATTAATTTTGATTAATCACTATTGATCGTTCCAGCCGTATCCAGAGGACTTTGAGCTCCGTCATGGTTTGCACCTTGTTTTTCAATTTATTTCAATAATTGATTCATCACCATTAATCAGTTCGGAACTAATACAGAGCTACATCTGAGCCAAAAATGTGTTTTTTGTTCCTTCTTTTTAAAATGTAAATAAATTTTAGGCAGAACATCTTTAAAATCAATAAAAACATATGGAGATGTAACTTTTTTTTTGGATCCACTATTATAAATTATAAATCATATAAACCATTATAAATATAAATGATTCATCATTCTTAATCATTTCAGAACTAATACAGAGCTACATCTGAGTCAAAAATTTGTTTTTGTTCCTTCACTTATTTTTAAAATGTAAATAGATTTCAGGCAGAACATCTTTAAAATCAATAAAAACATATGGAAATGTAACTTTTTTTGGATCCACTATTATAATTTATAAATCATCATATAAGCCATTATAAATATAATTGATTCATCGTTTCAGAACTAATACAGAGCTACATCTGAGTCAAAAATGTGTTTTTTGTTCTTTCACTTCTTTTTAAAATGTAAATAAATTTCAGGCAGAACATCTTTAAAATCAATAAAAACATATGGAAATGTAACTTTTTTACAGTTTAAAGTCTAAATTCTTTCGTTCTCTAATTATACTAAGAAGACAAAGTGGCAGCAGGCGGGACATTGATTCTCCGTCTGCAGGAACCACAAGAGCTTCAGCGAATTACATAATACAATAAGGAGCTAAATCAAATAGCTGCAAGTACCAAATGAGATTTATTGTTCTGGTTCTTCTCAGAGGCAAAAAGATGCTGATGTAAAATGATTTCTCCAAATTGGGGAGGAAGAGGAGCAGCTGTGGAGGGGGGGGGGGGGGGAGTTCTGGTTTCAGAGGTCAGAGAGCAACGCCGGGGTCAAAGCTGCAGCAGCAAGGTCACAGGGAAGATAAACCGATCGATGGTCGAGATGTTAACGGGTTCGGTTCCTTATCTGACAGCAGGTTTGGATCCACAAACAGCCGCTGGAGACAGAAAGCTGCTCTAATTTATTCTAAAAACAAGAATAAACTCATCATTTAATGCAGAAGCAGTGAAAAATGTAGGGAAACGTTTAAATTAGAGAAGCTACCGATTATTCTGACAACCGATTAGTCAGATAAAAATGGGCATGTTCAAGAATAGAGGTGCCAAAAACTGTAGATATTAGCTTCTCAGGCATCACTAACACGGTTTGCCTGTGTGGAAACAGGGAAAACTTTGGGTTTTTGCAGTTTATTTAAGTGATTTTAAAACCAGTATCAAGTATTGGTGAATAGTGGAGGTCATAGGTGATTCTAGGCAGGGATTTTACTCCGTATTCTGGCCACTATGCTGACGCAGTGACACTAAATCAGTTTGTTTTGATGAAATAGGAAACTGGTTGCAATGCAGCAGCTGCACTTAGACAGACTGAGATAATTGAGAGCAGGTTTTTTCAGAGTTGTTGAAATTGTGGCATCAATAGTTCTGGATAGGAATGATTAATGGTTTGATTAGTTGATTAATGGTTTATCAAAATAAAATGAGCTCCATCAGATTAACTAATAAATATGGAAGAGGATCAGGGCCACCGAAAAAAAAAAAAAAAGAATTCTGACTTTAATCTCAGAATTCTGAGATTAAAATCAAAATTTAAAGAATTTAAATCTCAGACTTTAAATTTCAGAATTCTGATTTTAATCTCAGAATTCTGAGATTAAAGTCTGAATTCTGACCTGAGACTTTAATCTCAGTGTTCTGAGATTAAAGTCTGAATTCCGAGATTAAAGTCTGAATTCTGACCTTAAAGTCAGAATTCAGACTTTAATCTCAGAATTTTTAGATTAGTCAAAATTCTGACCTTAAAATCAGAATTCTGAGATTAAATCTCAGACTTTAAATCTCAGAATTATGACTTTAATCGGAATTCTGAGATTAAAGTCAGAATTCTCAGATTTACAGTCAGAATTCTGACTTTAATCTCGGAATTATGAGATTAAAGTCAGAATTCTGACTTTAAAGTCAGAAAGTCATAATTCTGGCTTTAAAGTCAGTAAGTCATAATTCTGACTTTAATCTCAGAATTCTGATTTTAATCTCATTATAATTTGTTTTGGCCCTAATCTCCTTCCGTACATAAAGGCGGTTTAGACCTTCTTTCGCAGTTGTAGTTTGGCCTCCACCCAGCAGGAGGCGCCGCTCGTCATCCTGAATCAGAGAAACAAACAAAGATGGCGGAGCCAAACCAGAACGGGAAAGAGGAAAGGTCCAAACTGAGTCCGGTTTGGGATGAGAAACGCACGTTACACGGTCCTGTTTAGAAATATAATCTTCCAACAAACTCCTTAAGTTATAAACTTAATAGCGATGATTCAGCTGAGCTGTATGACGGAGCAGCTTCAAGACAAAAACTGACAAAAACTACGGACGAGCCACGAAGGCGAGGCTGAAAATGGCGCCGAGTCCAGACGACCAACATCATCATTTATCCCCTGATGTTATGGACAGACCATCGGAACTTTAGATACAAGAGAAAACGTGTTTTTATAAGGAAATAGTCGCTTAATTAATCGTTTACATTAACGATGTGTCAATAACGTCCATTCCTAGTTTTGATCAAACTCATTTCTTAGTGTTTAACTGTAATATTTTTACTCTAATAACATATTCAAACGGCATCCAAGAAGCATCCAGTTCTTCTGCAGCACAAACTCACATTTAAAGCATCTGGCCTCTGATTTTCAATTTCCTTTGTTCATCACCTCAGCAGGAAACACCCAAATAATCACTAACCTGAAATCTGATTGTCTAAATGTACAAATGATGAACTGAGCTGAAAGTCAAAGAGAAATACAGGCTGTAAATTAAGGGGTTGTGTCATGTGGAGGTGCTTCACTCGTAGAACAGGCTGTATTTTTCATGTTTTATGCTTCAGAGGACAAACAGGTGATGTTTACCCAGAGAAACAGCAGCAGCTGCTGAACACCTGGTGCTTTGTTGCAACAGGCGGCCAGGTGATGAGCGCCGCTGTTCGGCCGGGTCCACATGTCAGCGCCCGTTTAATTACAGCCGGAAAAACACTCAGGCCGAGGGGCTGCACTGGGGGGAAACATGAGGACACAGGGCCTCAAACAGGGCCGGCCCAGGCCTTTTTGGGGCCCAAACAGTCTGATGGACAATAAAAATGAGGAAACAGGGCCTCAAACAGGGCCCAAGCCTTTTTGGGGCCCAAAACAGACCGATGGACGGGCTGCACTGGGGGGCAAGAAACATGAGGAAACGGGGCCTCAAACAGGGCCGGTCCAAGCCTTTTTGGGGCCCTAAGCACTGGGGGGGTGATAAACATGAGGAAACAGGGCCGGTCCAAGCCTTTTTGGGGCCCAAAGTGGACCGATGGTCTGCACTGGGGGGGCGAGAAACATGAGGGAACAGGGCCTCAAACAGGGCCGGTCCAAGCCTTTTCGGGGCCCTAAGCACCGGGGGGTGATAAACATGAGGAAACAGGGCCGGTCCAAGCCTTTTTGGGGCCCTAAGCACTGGGGGGGCCGATAAGCATGAGGAAACAGGGCCGGCCCATGCCTTTTTGGGGCCCAAAGCAGACCGATGGTCGATAAACATGAGGAAACAGGGCCCCAAACAGGGCTGATCCAAGCCTTTTTGGGACCCAATGGGGGCCGATAAACATGAGGAAACAGGGCCGGTCCAAGCCTTTCTGGGACCAAAAGCAGGTTTTTATTTTATCCCCCTCCCCACTTTTAGCATCAACATCAGATGCTGCTCTATATTTATTGCTAGGATTATTTTGTAATTAGTTACATCATATCAGTATTAGTGTAATTATGGCTGTTGAGTTTAACCTTACAAAAGCAACAAACTACAAAATATTTAGACTTTGCAAAAACACAAGATTTGACCAAGTAATTTTGGTCCAATTTCTAGTGAAAATATCTTAGTACACTTGAAATAAGACAAATTAACTTACAAGTAACTTTTCAGCAAGATTTAGGAGCTTGGTTTAAGTAAATATTATAATATTGGTGAAATAATTCTAGCTCCACTGGCAGATTTTTCACTTATAATTAAACATTTTTTTCCCATTTTATAAATTAAATAATTAGCAAATAGAAAAAGAAGAAATTTTTCATCGATATTAACCTATATTTTGCTGAAAAGTTACTTATAAGTTAGTTTTGTTTTATTTCAAGTGTGCTAAGACATTTTCACTAGAAACTAGACCAAAAATACTTGGTAAAATTTTCAGTGTATTTAAATGTGTCATATTATTTTAGCTTTTTAAAAGTAACGTCAGCTGATAAAAACAAAATTTACAGTGAGTTGACAGGTTTGATATTATATTTCCCCAAAGGAGGCAGCAGAAAATAACAATAAACATTATTTACGTAAAAAAAAAACAATCTGGAATTTTTTTCACAATAGTTTGTATTATCTGATGTTATTTTAAGGATATATCCTTAAAATAATCATGGTGGCTTGGAGCCCCCTGGTGGTGTGGAGGTCCTAAGCAGCCGCTCTGCCTTGGAGCGTTTGATGACATGAAATAGACTCGTTTACAACCGTTACTGTTATTTATGACCAGTTACAGCTTCTAATCAGTTTATCCTTGATTAAAGCAGGAATAGACACGTCCAGAGTTGCTTTTAGTTAAATTTTAAAACCAGGAGTTGCACATATTGGCCTGTTTTTACTTAGTTTCACGTTCTGCATGCTTCCAGAGAAAAGCAGGTTTATATTTAGCCTGCATGAGGGACAGTGTTGGTACAGTTGGGCTCCAGGATTGTGAATGGGATTATGATGCTTATCTGACTCCTCAGCCATGCCACACATAACAACCAGCGCACAATGCCAGATTTCTCTGCTGCGCTTCGTGTTCAGGTTGCTTTGTGGAAAAAGGAAAAGTGCATTCGGATTTCTCAGATTGACTTTTTTCCTGTCTGTCTCTTTAAATCTGGAAAGTCTGGGATGAAATAAAGAGTCACAACCTGGTCCTTGATCAGATTTGACTCAAAATCAGCTAAAAAACCCTGAAAATTAAATTATTCTTCAAGATTTTACATAAAATGCATCATGTTTGGTCTATAAATGACTACAAAAGCATCAGCATTAAGAAAAAAAAGAAAAGATTAGAGAAATATGTTTGATGCATACACTGGGACTATCTATCTATCTATCTATCTATCTATCTATCTATCTATCTATCTATCTATCTATCTTCCTGTTTGATTAGATCACTGCAAATTGAGGCTTTTTTAATTACATATGTTATTTAGTTTATGTTTATTTACTTATTTTACATTATATTGTGTAATAATTCAATACAAACATCATCTCACTGCGATTTGCTTTACAATAAAATATAACATTTTGTGGGAGAAAACAAAGAAAAAGGTTTTTGTACATTTTTATGCTTTTTGTAATCTATTAATTTAATCCTGATTATTGTAAGTGTGAAAACGGAGAAGATTATTACCACAAAAACAAGCTGAGTTTTCTCAATGTCCTCCAGGTAAAGAAAATAGAGATTAATCAAAATTGGCAGGTTTGACTTTGACGATGATCAGATTAATGTTGACCAGGAAAAACCTGATATTTATTCAGCCTGCATAATTAATCATAATGTAATAGTTGTTCATTTTCCAGCACCTTCAGCTACATTTCATATAAATAACCACCTTTTCCCCTCGTCATCCTGCAGCTTTAGCATTAATCTCAGGTTAAACTCCGTCTCACCTCCGACCAGCAGCAGCAGCAGCTGCGGCGCAGCGACGTTTCCCGGAGAGAAACCACAACTTGGCTCCATATTCACGAACCATAGGTGAAAGTTTCCCGATGAAGAACCGAATCCCAAAACTTTCCTTCAACCGGGAAGAAGAAGAAGAAGAAGAAGAAGAAGAAGAAACAAATCAGATGAGAGCGGAGGTGAAACGACCGGAGCGCGTCCTGCGCTCCGCTCCGGGGGGAAACTGCGTGAATCCTCGGTGTCCCGCAGCCTGAATGCTGCTGCCTGGATGGGGAGGAAGAGGAGGAAGAGGATGAGGAGATGAAGAGGAAGAGGAGATGACCGCCTCACCGCCCTGCTGCTTCCGCTGCAGGTAGCGCAGCATCCACAGGAAATTTAAGAGCAATAATTAACCGGCAGGTTAGTGATTATCTCATTAACGCTCCGCAGGGAGGAAATTATTCATAATCACCTCTAGATGAGCTTCAGGTTGGTTGTCCAGTAGTTTCCGCTCCGGTTTTTGTTTATTTGCTCGTTTATTTGCAGATCTGTGCGCTGGACAGGGGCGATGCTAGACTGAACTGGGCCTGGGGCTCAAGCTCTAAACAGACCCCGATTTTACTCACTTATTCATTTGTAACAGTGGTGAGACTTGATTTAAATTTTTTAATCTCCTTAATTGCAGGTTGTTTAATTAATTACTTGTAATCAATTGCATTTTAATAAATTTTTTTAGGTAAAATAAGCAATATGTTAACTCAAAAGCATGTTTTATTATTAAATAATCTAATAAAAAGCCAAATTTTATTCACGTATTCATTTGCAACAGTGGTGAGACTTGATTTAAATTTTCAATTTGCTTAATTGCAGGTTGTATAATTAATTACTTGTAATCAATTGCATTTTAATAAAAATAGACAAAATAAGCAATATGTTAACTCAAAAACATGTTTTATTATTAATTAATCTAATAAATAGCCCAATTTTATTTACTTATTCATTTGCAACAGTGGTGAGACTCGATTTAAGTTTTTAATCTGATTAATTGCAGGTTGTATAATTAATTACTTGTAATCAATTGCATTTTAATAAAAAATAGACAAAATAAGCAATATGTTAACTCAAAAACATGTTTTATTATTAATTAATCTAATAAATAGCCCAATTTTATTTACTTATTCATTTGCAACAGTGGTGAGACTCGATTTAAGTTTTTAATCTGATTAATTGCAGGTTGTATAATTAATTACTTGTAATCAATTGCATTTTAATTTTAAAAAATAGACAAAATAAGCAACACGTTAACTCAAAAACATGTTTTATTATTAAATAATCTAATAAATAGACATATAGCTCAACACCAAACATGTTTATAGTTAAGATTTAGCTGAAATAGCTTAGCACACTTACAACAACAACTAGTAAATAACTTTTAAGCAAAACATATAGGAACTTGTTTTGATTACAGGGTGTGTAATAATTGAAATTAATCATTTTATTTGACAATCATATTTGCAACATTTTTTTACTCACTAAACATTTCTGCTGTTAAATTATTGAATAAATAGACGCATTAACTCAATGTTAAATATATTTATCAGTTATTCATCTGTCAGATCTAGGCGTTGTGCACTGCAAAAACAGCTTTTTTTGGTGTAGAATTTAGTGAAAATAAATCAACACACAATAACACCAAACTAACAAGTAACGTTTCAGGAATATATGGGAGCTTCTTTGTGTCAATAATGTTGATGAAAACGTTCTAGCTAGAAGTGACATAAACTACAAATGGAGCAAAACATTTTAACTTATATGAGAAAAATGTCATATTTCACATATAACAACTATGTTTCCACCAATATTAATAACTATTTACTTAAAATAAGTTCCTATATGTTGCTAAAAAGTCATTGTAAGTTAGTTTTGTCTTACTTTAAGTGTATTAAGATGTTCTCCATAGAAACTAGCCCCAAAATGCTTGGTAATATTGACCTGTTTTGCAGGGGGCCCCTGCAGCAGCCCTGAGGGACCCCGGTTTGGCCCTCCAGATGCGTCCAGGCTGCAGGCGGCGTCTGGTGGATCCCTGTTGTTGTGCGGCTGGACGCTGCAGCCTGGGGCCGTGATGAACCGAGTCGCTCACAGGCCAGTGGCCTTCAACTGTCAGACACAGTGAGGCTGCAGCAGAGGAGAAAAAACTAAAAACATTCACTCAGTTTTAAAGGCTGAAAGCAGGACACTCTGAATATAACGACATTATTAATGAATGTGTTTTCATGTTTCCTTCACTTCCAACCTTCCGGATCTGATATGAGCGAACTTTATTTTCACACTTTTCCAGCTTATAACCTTTTTTTTATTTCTGTCAAATTATAACCATTATTTAATATACCAACACAGGGTTGTGCCTAAAGCTGATGTGTTGTGCAAAATTCACATTTTGTACATTTTTGTACTTCAACTTGGATCTCACCTGCTTCTAAAACAATCCAAGCACTAAAAGAAAAAAAAAAAAGACACCCACTGTGTTTTTGGGATGAAGTTAATGTTTTTTAGTGTCTGGAAAAAAATCATTTGAAATGTAGTGTCACGAATCAGCCGGGACCGCCCGTTACCTAGCAACCCCAGCGGAGTTCCGCCCGTTACCTAGCAACCCCGGCTGAGTTCCTCCCGTTACCTAGCAACCCCAGCTGAGTTCCGCCCGTTACCTAGCAACCCCGGCTGAGTTCCGCCCGTTACCTAGCAACCCCAGCTGAGTTCCGCCCGTTACCTAGGCTGAGTTCCAGCACATTTGGTCAGCTGGTTTGCACATTTTTGTACTTCAACTTGGATCTCAACTGCTTCTGAAAACAATCCAAGCGCTAAAAGAATAAAAAAAAGACACCCACTGTGTTTTTGGGATGAAGTTAATGTTTTTTAGTGTCTGGAAAAAACCACTTGAAATGTAACATCGCGAATCAGCCGGGATTGCCTGTTACCTAGTAACCCCAGCAGCTGAGTTCCGCCCGTTACCTAGCAACCAGAGCTGAGTTCCAGCACATTTGGTCAGCTGGTTTGCACATATTTGTACTTCAACTTGGATCTCAACTGCTTCTAAAAACAATCCAAGCACTAAGAAAAAAAAAAAGACACCCACTGTGTTTTTGGGATGAAGTTAATGGTTTTTAGTGTCTGGAAAAAAAACATTTGAAAAACCATTTGAAATGTAACGTTACAAATCAGCAGGGATTCCTGAACCCCAGCAGAGTTCCGCCCGTTACCTAGCAACCAGAGCTGAGTTCCAGCACATTTGGTCAGCTGGCTTTACCTCTCTACGCGTTGCACAATGGCTGCTGGAAAAGACGAGCGTTTTGTTGTCAACGTACCATCCAGAAACCACTTGCTGGGTTCGGAGGTTCCACTTCTGTTATGACGAAGTCCAGTTTAATAATTACAACACTGACTGTCGACTTCCTGAGAATGACTTGGGAAAACGGAGTGTCTTCAGTCAGAGGCTGCTTCAGATTCACTGTAACACACGCCTCTACAGGAGAGTCTGTCCTGCCAACAGCTATCAACAGCTACAATAACTCTTTGAAGAATTTAAATTAATATGAGTTACAACAATTTTTAATTGAACTGAATTGTATAATTGCAGTTGGGTATATGTGTGTACAGGTATATGAACGTATGAATATGTATACATGTATTAGGGCTGTATAATAATATCGATATCGCGATATATATCG
Organism: Micropoecilia bifurca; assembly: GCA_903067075.1. Lineage (NCBI taxonomy): Eukaryota > Metazoa > Chordata > Actinopteri > Cyprinodontiformes > Poeciliidae > Micropoecilia > Micropoecilia bifurca. Next base: position 126 of record CAEGAF010189090.1, on the reverse strand, counting down.
ATATTTTCTTTCCTAGAAATAAATCGATATTCATCCTCAAGTATCGTAGCATCCAACTGTCACCTTGTTCCCTCACTGCTTGCTTCACCAGGTCATCAGGCTTAGAGTGATTCCTTCAGATGTTCA
>CAEGAF010189058.1:0-14795 GCA_903067075.1 Micropoecilia bifurca | reverse complement strand
ACTTCATGCAGTTTCTTCCTCAGTGAGATTCTGACACTGGGAGCAGCTACTGGTTTCTCAGTAAGTAGCTGGTTGCAAACCAGCAGGTGTCAGTCAGTCATGGTGGATCTGACATTTGGTTTGATGACCTCAGTATGAGAAACTACAGACTGATAGGAGGAACCAAAGAGCCCAGTAAAGGTAAATGTAAATCTTCTGAAGTAATTAATTTAATTTCACATAATTATCGCGGTAGAATTTGTTAAAACTTAATGAAATATATTTGTCCTATTTGATGATGTGACGTATTCTCAAAAAGAACGAGGTAATTAGTCCAGGTTAGTCGTTTATTGAACGTTCAGAAACTACAGCAGGTGCGATGAGCCGCAGCAAAGGTAAACAAAGGTAAAACAATCCGATCAACTCAAAACCACTCCTACCTTTTTACTTTTTCTCTCTCTATTTGTCGTTTAAGCACACCCGTTGCCGTGGCAATCGCCTGCGCCCCGCAAGTCGAGCAAAGATTACATTAAAACACAACATTCAGTCCATTGCAATATCAGGTTTCCAGGCTTGATATTTATTTTTAGATTATTAATAAGCCTCTCATGAACACAGGGGTGGTTGAGTAGCTAATTTAAACTCCTGCTCTGCTCGTCAGTCGGTCTTTGAGTCGCCTTTTTTCTCTTTTTTGTTAATGGAACCAAAATGCACTGAATTGCGCAACACCTTGTTGAAACAATAATTACTGAGATTATTAATTTTAACACGTTTCGTTTACTTTTTATAATTATATATTTTTTAATGAAGCTACAAACGTTTAGGATCTTAGTGAATATTCTTGATAAGCCTATCAGAAGAGGAAGTGCTGGTCTCAGCGTCCTGGCGGCTATCAGTTTGTCACCTGCCGAGATCGACTCAAAACCTTCTACAATCGACCAGTCGATCACAGAAAACTGTAACTAGCAGTAATTTTTTTATTATCTTATATTACAGAAGAAAAATATGGTTATTCCTGTCAAAAACTGAAGAAAATATTTCCCCCTAGATAGGTCAAACTTATTTTGAGACATCTGACCTTATACTCCACAGCTACAATCCGATGAAAAGGGTGTTTGTTCTCTTATAGACTTTGTTTGCTCCCTTTCACACACAAGAGCACAACTTCTTTTTTAAAGTGGATTTCAGCAGCTAATTGAAAATCTAAAACAATTTGGTGAAATCTGAACTGGTTGATTCTTGAATTTGTAAGAACAGTTTTTGAACTTGATGAAAACCATTCATGTCTTTGTGAAACAAACAAATAGAATATATTTTTTCCACTTTTCCGCCGTAAAGATCTCCTTCACTTAAGTTTGAGCGTACATATTGTCAACAAACCCTCAAACTTTGGGGTGAACCTTCCAACTAGAGGCTCTAGAAAACACTGTGGTTTGTGAAACTGTCATCATTTCTCAAAGTAGCACTGAATCTTCCAGTTTTCCAAATAAAAAGAAAGGTCAGATACTTGTAGTTGTCATGACTCCAAACTTGTATATTGTCACCTCAGTTGCTAATTTATTTGAATCAGAGAATTCTGTTTATTATATTTATACATTCGTGTAGATCTGCATATTGAAATTGTCACTTTGCTGCCTAAATTCTCCCACCTCAGGGACAATAAAGGTAATTTTATTATATTTCTCTTATATTCTATTCTATTCTGCATCACTCCCCTTTTAAAAAGTAGTGATCAATAAGCCTAAACGCTGCCAAAAGGTTTACCTTGACGTAAGTTTGGGAAATAAATGTAAAATAGCACTCTTTCTCAGGTTGGAATAGTGTGTTCTAATATAATCCTGCACATAGTAATCATAAATTTCTGTATCATTATCATGCAGTGCATCAATATTAATTCATACAAACCACCATATATTTGGCTCTAAATGAAACGCAACTTTAACTACCTGCTGGCTGAAACGTCGGGAGCTCTGCCGTGTTTCTCCTCACTTCAGAAACTACAAAGCGAGGGAGAGAATGAAATCATAAATTAGCTCCCCCTGTAACGTCTACGCCCTGGCTGGCTGTCCCGAGGTTTCATCCCAGATTTAAAAGCAAACAGCGGCGTGTTTATGTTGGCCTCCGAGCGCACGATGCATCAAACTTCATTTGATGCATTAAAGGCACCTCTGGATGTCGTTTGCGCATGCAGGTGAACGCTCGGCAGATGAAATCCGACTTTCTCTCCGTTTGATGTCAGCACTTGAAAGGCAAAAATTAATCTCGCTCCAAGATAGGAGTGAGGGGTTGCGAGTTTGTAGGCACATTTTCTTTCTTTTTTTAATGTATTTTGGATATTGCAGCGGAAAACCGGTGTTAACGGCCTGATAGCATGTAAATGAATTCATACCAGCTTGGCCTTTGATTTCCCTCTAGGCTCTGAATTCATTCAAAATGTTCACACTCGTATTTCGGCTTTTTTTAGACTGAAAAATGACTTGGGCTATATCCTTTTAATTCTCAGCAAAAACATGATTCAATTTATTTGTAATTTACTATAATCTGTCGTAGATTTCAGATTTCTGGAACTAATGACGTTCTTGTGAGTAATCTTTTGGCGGAGGGGCGCTGATAGATAACCCAGCCGAGATCCCTTCTCCGCGGGCCTTTTGAGCTGTTCAAGGCCTCGGACTCACGTCGTGGGAAACGAGCGTGCGGCTTGTTTTCAGCGAGGTCTGAAGGGAGAAGTGGAAAGCGCGACGTCTCCTCCAATTCACGCACGGATCCAGCCGCAAGTTGCGATGAAACACGCTTAGAAAGCTCTCTCCACGCCACTTACATCATGAAATATTCATGTCATTTGCAGAATGTGTGTTGTGTTCTGATTAATTTTTTTTTTTGTTTAAAATCCATCCTTTGTTTTTCCTGAAACCACATGCAAGAACTTCCTCCGTTCTGATAGGAAACAGGCAAAAACAAATGTTTTAATCCAGACTGTTAAAGGAATGCTACAAGCAGAATCATGACATTGATGGATTGCTTAAATACAATCGTTCGGCACCAGTGATGGCTTTGTCACTTCCTTTTAAGATTCAGTTGTGTAGCGATATTCCTCGGTGGTTCACCCCAAACGCTTTTCGTTTTCATTTCTTGAACGCTGTTCCAGACAGCTCTCTCTCAGGTCTTCAGGTTCTGGTTCTGCTCTGCATCCCAAACATGGAGAAGCAGCATTCAGCTTCTACGCACCACAAATCTGGAACGAACGTTCAGAAAACTGCAAAGATGCTGAAACACAGCATTCCTCAAAATGAGACTTACCAAATGTAGACTTACCTTTGTTTAGCAGCAAGTGAAACATCAATCAACATGCTTGATGTGTGTTTGGTGTTTGACCAAATTCAATGTTCATCACTTGTTTCATAATCGATGACTGTATGGCATTTTAATAACATAAAGCATTTTGACCTGCATTGCTGCTGAAATGTTCTGTACAAATAAATTTGACCCAATTAAACTTGACTCATGCGTCCATCGACAGCACTGTCAATGTTCGTTGAGCTTCACAAGAAATGGCGCCCCCTTCTGACCCTGTGTGACACAGACAACCGGCTCACATCACACACCTTCAGACATGGTTTGGATTCTGAAAATTGGCTATCTCTTGCATCCCCTGATCTTAACTGGTTACGCTAAAAGATAATATCATTAATAATATATACTTATTTCTATCGGACAGATCTAGCAAAGACAGATCTTTGCAAATGCGGTTTAGATCTAGAGTAAACTCTTACAAACCAAAATTTGTGCAACTTCACACATGCACATTTGTAATGGCAACAGAGAAAAGCATTGAAAACAACCACTAGATTGCATCTGATAAACAGCATTTATGTACGAATGTAGTTTAGCAGTTAATTTCCTGTAAATTCTTATAAATACCAACATATATCTGGATTAGTTGAATGGAATGACGTCTTCTCTTATTTTGAAAAGCAGCTTAGAGGTTTCTCATTGTGGCCTCCATGTATACCAAGTTTTGTGTCTTGAATGATCAGTCATTTAAAGTCTCGTGGGACTTTAATCGACACAAAAGAAAGTAAAGTGTAGCATTCAGATTGGTTGATCGTACATTCATGGTTAGAGCTGCTGCTTGCTGTGCCAGCAGGGATTTTCACTGAAAATTGGACCTGTTTTTTGGAGCCGACATCCCTCCCCACTGAATGAATATTCTAAAATAAAAGGTTGATTAATTACATTTTACGGTTAACGCAATTACGGTTTCGACAGAGTGGAGTTGTAGCTGTTTACGGAGCAGCCCTCGTAAACTGAAATTATGCAGTGATTGTACGGCAGAAGAACTCAGTGAGGAGGTGCTCTGAATTTTAACATAGCAGACAGACGAGACGAATGCAAAAGCAAAGATGCGCTGACAATATCTCTAACTTTACCAAAGCTCTGACTGAGCACCCCATATTAAACCTTTAATATGTCAGATTTGCAAAAAATATGTTCTTGTCTGAATTTCACATTGGCCTAACAAAGTCCTTAACTTGAAAACATGCTCCCAAACGACATTTCCTTCGTTTTAAATGAATGAATGCAATCCAACAGTCGGCGTGGCGTCACCTTACAAACACTGAAATCTGCACTGGATGTTTTAAAAGGAAAGGCATGTTTGCTGTCATTCACATAACCCCTAAAACATGAAACAATCTCTGCTGAAGATACTAAAACACTCCGAGGAGGGCGTCTGGCATGTGCGTCTGGTTAGTGGCTTTGGGTCGGGTTTATGGAAAGCAGCGCGGTCCGGTCAGTGCAACACAGGGGTCCAAACCCACATGGTTGGAATAAAATTCAGATTTATGACAAACTTTAGTCTCATTTACATACTTTTGGCTATCATTTCCATCAGCCATTACAGATCTGTGCTCATGAAAGCAACCGCTGAGATGAGGGAATGCAGCGGAATATGCTCCTAAATTCTTTCGGGACAAAACACAAGCGGTCCCACAGAGCATAGTCATTTAAACAAATAATCCGAACCACTTAATTCACCCTTAATGCTCACTGTGTGCCCGCAAACAGCCATAGTAAGCAGCAGAGTTCAAAGCAGAACCTGGAAAGCACTCTCTGAGCGGTGAATGATATTTACAACACACCATTAGAGGCGTAATTTAACAGTTGGCAGAATAAATGAAATATACTATTAGACAATGAATAATTTGGGGGATTTTCAGTCTGACCCTCGTTTGTGCTTCAAATGCTGTTCATTTTTGATGGAAATCCAAGAACACTGCTAGGAGTAAAACAGTCTTATGTTTTATGGAGAAAAACAGGAAAGGGATGGAGTTTGTAATCGATAAGCAAAGAGGGATGAAATAGGATTGAATGGAATGCGAGTTGTTTTAGTGAATCAACACGAGAGCTATTTTTGTTTGCTTGGTTTTTAAAGTGAAAACATGTCTGGGTTGAGCTGCTGTCAGATCTATCTGTACCCGACGCCTTCCAAGTGTCTACCAGCAGTTCAAATATGTGATCGTTTTTTACCACAGCATCGTCTCCCAGTGAAAAGTTCAGCTCTTTCTGCCATTGGCTAACATTCAACCTTCATCAAGCAGTTCTTCTCAAACTGATTGTCGATTTGTATAATGTATTCAAAGGCATAAGAAATTGTCCCTTGAATATTGCCACCAGTTGCCATCAAACTCATTTTCATTTTGGCCCTTTAAGATCATAAATGCTCTTAAAGGGCCGTTTGTGCAGGAATGTATTGATTGTATTGAATTGTATTGTTTTGAAAACCTGTTCACAAGCTGTTAAAATACCAATGCATTCTTTAAATTAAATATTATTGAACATCAGTTCAGTCCCTCCAGGATTTTGAGATTCTTTTTGTGAATTTTATCAAAGCGCTTGTGGTACTAATTTAGAAATATTTGCACTTATTTATGATGGTAAATGCGACTTTTTAATCACTCGCTGTGTAGATCATGGACAATAATCTGACATCTATTAAGGCCGAGGCTGTTTAGTACAAGGAAGACAGTTCTTTAGAAAAATATTCAATAAACTCCCAATTAATAGCGTGAAAAAACGCTTGGAAGTTGTTGATTTTGAGTGAATTTCCATGAAACTGGAGGTACTGATTAATACAATTTGACAATAAACAGATGTAAAAATTGCATTGATTTGATTGATAACATAATATTTAAGCACATTTAGTGTTTAGTCTAGAATCTCTAGGGCCACATAAAAAATTATGTCGGGCCGGGTTTGGCCCACAGGCCTCGAGTTTGACACGTGATACAGGCCAAACGGTCAATTACGGCATTAGATAGCACTATATTAAAGCAATTAAAATGTTATCTGTCATTCTGGGAGCAGAACAAGTTCTACATTGCTTTTACGCTTTTGGCATCCCAGTGAACCGAGTAGATGCCCTGCTTACTCCTAAGAACAGGAAGATCAAACTCTGCATGTGGAATTAGGTGCAAATTACTCTGTGACTTGTAAGAGGAGGTTGGGGGCTCGTCCAAAGTATCATTCAACACACCGTCACTCTAGCCAGCAGAGAGTACAATTTTGAAGTAGACATGCACATGAATCGGGGGATCTGAGGTGTTCTACTGGTTTCTAGTTTTAGTAGCTCGCTTCTCATTAGCATATGCCGGTTCTCTGACATCTGATGCAAATCTTGTTCAACAGAGCGGCATTACAGGTGGCATGACTGCATGTGTGTCAAAGGAACAAGATCTACAAAGTTCCCTAGTTTAAAACACAAAATAGCTGGGTTGACGACGTAGAGAAGCAAAGAGTTGGATGGATGTCAATGAGCAAGAGGACAATGCAACTGATAGGGACATCTAACAAGCTGTAAGTTCCTCAGTCAAAACTGGAGGCACTGCAGTCTAATGTCCTGCACTCTTGTTTTTTCTGAGCTTAATATCTATCTTATGGTCTGAGACTGACTGCATATGATTTATTGTACAAGACTTTGTTTTCCCTTTATTCGTTTTTGGAAACTAGCCTGACCTTACTTTGTCTCCCCGGTTAACAGTCACGTTTGCTGTTTTGCTTTTCTTGTACCATACTGTTATGTACAACATTTCTGTTAACGTCTTATTTTGCTTGTGGAAAATGAAAAGTATCCCTCCTGTCTTTGGTTTGTCTATTAACGTGAACTGACCTTGTCAAGTCAAATCAATTCATTGGAAATCGGGAGGAGAAAAACCCCCAAAAAACATTCTGCGTCTTTGTAACAAAAAAAGAAAAAAAATCAACATGAGTTGTTATCCAAATAACCTGAAGCAATTGTGAATAAGTCCAACAGAACCTCATCTGGTTAAAATAGAACTACCTGGATGTGATTATCCGAGTATGCTTGGAGAAGAAGGAGGTGAAGAATTTCATCAGATGAGCAGCTCCGAAGCTGTTAAGCACAGGGATGAGTTCAATATTGCTCTGGGCTTGTTCTGCAGCCTCCGACACAGGGAGCATTTTAACTCGCCGCAGTGAAAAACAGATTTGAATAAACACTGTGCCATCTGTGAGGCAGCTGAAGATTATGGGAGTTTGGCTTCTACGAGATAATGATCCGTAACATACCTCAGTGCACTACCTACCGCGCAGTAGGTCTTACAATGGTGATCAACAATCAGTGGATAGCAGCAAAAAAAGCAACTCTTAATGAAAATTACCAGTGGTTCATTTCTTCTCTTCTTCAACAACTGTACAGCTGTGATAAAAATAAAATTATCTAGGAACTATCCAGTGATGTTAACACCCCACCTAAGGAGTCTGATGCAGCCAAATGAAAAACAAATAAAAACCATAGTAGAACGAAGGTAAAGGGGGCAGTGTTATGTGTTCTCCAGCCACACAGTGTCATTTTATAGCCCAATCAAGGAGCTATGTTCAGTTGTTTGCTATGTATGCTATGTAAAGACTTCAAAAGAAACTTTAATTCGTAATTTAACGCCTTGAAATTGGGCCTCTGTCTCTTTAAGAAACGCCTCTGACACTCTGCCTTCAGGAAGTCGTCACATCACTATTAACAGGTTATTAAGCTTTTAACAATATCTATTGTTAAGGGTTAATAGATTATTACTCCAATAAACCTAACATTTAAATTAACCAGGGATGATGATTAAAAGTGATTCTAATTATAGTAAAAAAAAAAACATAAATCCTAAATGTAAACTGTAAACATATTTGATCCATGGTAATAATGTTTGAATAGCAAACATCACATGTATGTCTGCTGATGACAAAAAACAGCTGCATATATAGACTGTTAACAAAGCCTCAAATCCTTAAAAACAAATTAGGTTCGCCTTAAATACATTAATCACAGATCTTACATTTTATCTTGACAGGTCTTTTTTGTCAGGCAAAACTGAGTCGCCTGCAGATGTTTTCACAGGGTTTTGTGACTCACCTGAAGCTGTTGAGAATACTGGTAACTAGCTGCTAACATTCCTTTGCTAATCTAGCTAGCAGGTAGCTAGCTAGGTTTGTAATTTATATAATGGGTGATGTGCTCAACACACGTGGAGAGACAAACAACAGTTACAGGTGAAAGCAGTCATGTGGGGTGAAACCGGCGACAGGGTAAAAAGTTTAGCTTTTTTCAACTTTCTTGTGTCTCTACACCAGTTAAAACAGTAGCTGAAGCTATTCGTTATCCAAGTTTTACTGGTTTTTAAGCAAAATCTGGCCAATTTGTTTACATTCTCCAAGAAACCTTTTACTACGTCACAGTGAAAAATCACACTGACAGAAAGCTTTTCCACACTTTTTCTATCCAGTTTCAGATGTGCTATTCTATTCACACACACCAAATTTGTCCATGCTAGATGTGAACTAATTCTCTTGGCCACACATTTACGCTCGGATAAAACTCTCATTTAATTTGGAAGAGAGCAGAGCTCGGTGAAGGTGCATGTCATCATCTCTCTGTTTCCCTCCTACCCCTTACATCAGCCGGCAGCTCATAAGGTGGACCTGATGTTCTGTGATTATTCACAACAGGAACATTTGTCAAAATGCAAATAAAGCTATACGAGCGAAAGCCTTTGAGGAAAACCAGAACCCCTCCGAACCCTCGCTGCCCCTCCTTCTTTACCTCCCTGCCTGAACCGGCCGGCACAAACTCCGGCATGTTTCCAGTTTGCGAGAGTAATATACACGCCGAAGTTGAACAACCGCACTTGTTTCGCCACAGCGTTCTGTGCCGGGCCCGGTTAAATGGGGTGATAGTTACGATTACGGCTGGATGACAGCCGGCCCTCTGCTCTGCCTCCGCGTCCGCCGCGTTCACTCAGAGCTCTGCGAGCTGAGGTAATGCCTGGGTCCCGGGCCAGAAACCTACACTCAGAACAGGGATACGAAATCACATCTAAATTTAGAGGATTGTTAAGTGGACTCTGAAACAATTCCATCAATCAAGCGGGGGGCCGACTTCTCCCTTCTTCTGCAAAAAGAGGATTTTCTGCATTTTACAGCAATGCATCATGGCTTACGTCACGCAACTCTTCAGTGTCAAACCGTAAAGGCCTGTTTTGGACGTCAGGCTTGGCGTGCCTTTTTATTTCTCTCTCTCTCTTTACCCAGGACATGACCAACAGCTGAACCCCACTCCGGTAGAGTGATAGGCCGCCATCCTTCAGAAGAGAGCTCAGCGGCGGGTCCGTTGCTCATCCTCTCGATGTTTTGATACCTCAGCCCTGATCTGAGGTGAACGACGCGAGCTTCTGGTAAATACCTGGCCGACTGTAAAATATTAGCCCTTCTCTCAGAGGGTATCACATGAGCCGGCCTCGGGGCGTCGCTGAAAGCTCTTAATGCTTTCCTTCCCGCTCCAGTGCCACTTTTCCCAGGAGCCGGACTGTCCGTCAAACTGCGGAGAAAAACAGCCGAGCTAGAGGAAACTTGGCTGCGCCGCGCACACTACGTCCGCAATAATCTTGTGTCGTATGTGCAAAGGCAGGAAGTTAGAACAAACGGGGGTATTTTTCCGCATGCGGTAGGAAATCGGGATGTGTTTTCCAGCGACGTTATCGCAAACTGACTGACAGATGTTTTGCTGAATTTTGTTTATTATTATCCAGGTTTAGCCAGGGTTCTGCTGTCTTAACCAGAGTTGTGTTAGCATTCGTTCAGCCGCGTGACAGAAAAATGCCAACACACCCAAATATCATGCGAACAAATACGACTTTGGAAAGGAAACGTTGAAATGTTGGACCTTCTTTCAAAGATGGAAACACTGGACACAACATATCCATGCAGCAACGTTTTAGATTTAACTCTCTTTTAGTCCGCATGCTAGCCACAGACTCAGTTTTTAAACACAAGACAATGGATTCGTAAAGCTTCCTCAAACACGAGTCCACATAAAAAGTTATGGTGCCGCTCCATGCCTATCGAAATGTAGATGGGGAGTTTTTTTTTTGTTCCAACAGCATCTGTATCAAATTTACAGGCTCATAATAAATCATTGTTGTCATCATTTGTTTCGGAGCTTAACATCTTGTCTGTCATGAAAACTTTTAACTATTTAAAGAGCTTTTGGCATAAGCAAGATCTATATCACGACTTCCTTCATGATTAAAAACAAAAGTTAGGTCATTTATTTTATCCTTTATTATGATCTGCATACAATCATAATGGTTTTGGAAAAGATGAACTGGGGCAGACCCTCAAGTCAGAATTCAGAGCTGAAGGTTTCTCAAAATCTGATGTGGATATAGAAATTAAAATGTCTTCCAGTTCAGTTAAATGTTCACTTGTGCTCTTGCATTGTTGTGCCTTTACTGTTATATGGCTTGAAAATTGCCTCAAAGCAACGTTATTATCATTTATAGCAATAACTCCTGGGACCATTTATCGTCCAGTAAAATTTGTTATTGTGACACTTAAAGGTTCTTGGGTTTCGCTACCAAAAGCTTAAGGAAACAGTGATGAGTGACCTTAAAATGTCTGTTAATTATCTGAACTAACACCGACTGAACCTCAACTGACTCGGTTAAGGAATCAGAAATATCTTGCACAAGTTCAGTGCTTGGTTGTAATCATCATGTCTTCCAGAAAATAATGCGATATATTTTCACAATGTGAAACAATCCACTGTTTTTGACACAAAATAAGTTACACAGGACACAAAAGAAGAGACCAATGGTTTAATTCTCTCCAACATCCCATTGCTATTTTGTAGTAAAACGTTTCTTACCCATAAATTTAAACAATGATGTCATTCTATTTTTTTATTATTGTAGTCAAGAATGTTACATAAATTGCGGTGATAATTTGTCACAGACATGGTCAGAACTCACATGGGATTCGGCTCAGTCATGAAATTTTATCTAAGCGCTTATTACACCCTATTCCAATTTATTTCAGTTCTGATCTTTCTTGTCCAGTTGACTGGTAAAATATGGCAGACTACCACCTCAGATTCCACCGAGTTGACCCACAAGTGACCTCCTGCTGGAGTAAAACGCTTTTGCTTGTCAGCAGATATTAAAAGTATGGATAATTAGTTTAAATCATGGGTTGTTAAAGTGGGTACAAAATGTCCGTGTGGTAGGTACAACTTGAAAGATATAAAATAGCAAAAAGGACAAAATCACAAGCTCTACCTTTTGTTTCCAATATTGTGGGGTTATTTCAACTTTTTAATGCTGTTTTAATTGCGTGGCAGAAATCTACTGACTGAGTGAAGTAGAAAATGAAAATAGCCCAGTTTGAAGGGATTTAGATTTACATCAAATTGCCTTTTTTTGTTTCTTTTTTCATATATTTCACACAATAAAAAGTAAAAACTGAAAAAATCTCAAGATGAAGACTTACGCCAATAATAATTGTTATGATCTGTGTTTTTCTGTGTTTATTTTTGAGTTTTTTCTTGTTTATCGTTATCCTGTTCCCTGTGAGTCGGTGTCTTCCCAGTTGATTGTCTCCCAGGTGTGTCTTGTTCCCTCTATTACCCCGTGTGTATTTAGTCTCCCTTGTTCTCCATGTTCCTCAATGGGTCCTTGTCTTTGTCAATCTCTGTGGTATGTATGTCTGTTTGTTTTTGTCGGCACCAGTAGAACTGTTTAAGTCCTGGTTAGCCCAGCTCGCGCTTCAGTCATATGGTCAGTTGCTACCGGTATCAGCTGGGTGCTACTCTCTGCCGTGCTGCCGGTGTTTGGACTGAAGAGCTTCATCAATAAATTCATCAATTTCATCACAGCCTGGGTCTACCTGCAATTCTCCTCACCACATCAAACCACCACCTCTTGACAATAATAGCAATTTTGGCTTCTGAGACACCAATCCAATACACAACATTACAATTAGTTATTTGTCTACAGTTTATTTAAGCTGATTTATATTTGTAGTTTAATCTGTACCACTGTCATACACAAACTCTTTTTGGTTCTTCTGATGTATTGTTTTCCAAAATGTCTTCTTAAATCAGAACTGCTCTCTGAGTCACAAAACATTTTTTGAATGTTGTGTGGAAGTTGACGTTTTCCTGTTCTGAACTGAATTATTTCAGTTTTGACATTTACAAGGTCACAGAGTTTCAGTACACAAAAGAAATATTAAAGTGTCGATTTCTACTGCTGCTAGTATAACATTAGTTATTCCGGTCATTATAAGATTATCCATAATATGAATTTATCTGTGATTAAGGTAAAAAAAGGAAAAAAAAAAAAGTTTATTTTTCAGATGAACTGGCCTGGCATATCATAAAACAGACTGAGAATTTGAGAATTTTTAACACTTTTTCCATCTCAGTTTTTATACGAGTAGCCATGCGAAATGGTTATTGTTGGTGTTACACATTATGGTGTATGATGAATTATTTCATTTTAGTAATTACCAAAGAGATCAACACACAATAGTGGTTTAATAAAACTTTAAAAAAGAAAAAATGTTAAATATTTATACTGAAAAAAATGAATGGAGCTCCAACTTAAAAAAAAAGAAAAGGAAATGAGTTGATATGTTGCATGAAATTGAAATAAGTCTGTGAAACCCACTTTATGTTTGCTTAGCATGACAACTTAATAAATTTACATGGATGAACTTTATTTGATTGCTTGCAATAAAGTAACTCAGGTTTTCTACTCTTTCCAAGTTGCAGCAGGAACAGTTGGCAATCAAACCAGAAAAAAAAGGAAGGAGTGGTCAAATCTGAGTGACAGACCTATTTTAGCCACCGGAACCCATCATTGCAGTTTACTTTTCGCTAAAAAACAAAAAAAAAAGACTCCTATCCAATGACCTCATTATTCCAGTACAGTACAAGCCACAGATAAGCGAGTGAAGGTAACAACTGAGTCTGTAAACAAATTATAAATAGCCGGAACGGCCGTTTCAGAACCTCTGGGAGGAGAGAACTGTTGTCTTACACACACACAAACACACGCACACACTTGTGAGAGCAAGGTATGTGTGGAGGCTCAGTAGCAGCAGCCGGGCCGGGCGAGGACACCCCCTACGCTGGATCCGGATAACCGGCCTCTGCATCCAGCAGTCAGCAGCGAGTCAGTGTGAGTTATGCAACGCGTTTTCTCTGATCTCTTCCCTCCACCGTCAGGTGCAAACTGCGGCTAATTTGTAAAAGAATTTCCACGCTCAGAAGTATTTGGCTGCTTTTTATTTATTTTTTATTCTTAACTCAGAACCCTTCAAAAAGTGAAGCAATCTGGAAAAACAGAGCCGGCCGCATAAATAACAGAGGAATAATATTGTGCTATGTCACTCATAAATGATTGCGAATCTATTGCCGTCCTCCAGCCGACTCGTCCGGTTTTGATTTCTTGTAACGGTTTTTGTACCATTCCTCCTCCTCCTACTGAGGTGATCAAAGTGTAGTAGGAAAGGTTAAGGATATTTCACTAAAAGGTATGTGGGTGTTTTCAGGCTGGCTTCAAAGGCATGCAGCATTAAGATTCATAACTGCAAGCTTTTGGCAAGAAGATGATGATAGTCGGAGCTGACATTTGGGGCGATAATGCGAAGTGATTTCCAATGCATAAAGACAAATAACAGTCTATTTTTGGAGGGAGAATGTAAGTGATAAGTGATTGCAGAAGACAGGAATTGCAGGTGGGGGAGAGAGAAAAATGAAGCATTCCAGTTTTAACCATTGATTATTTTCAAATTTGTCAGTCAAAATAAAAGTGACAACCGGTGTAAAGTTTAACCATTCTGGTATTTTACCACAACAACTGGACTGACAGTTTTTTTTGTTTCAAATGGGTTTGTGAGAAGTACTTATGAGCAGTCAGTGTCTTCCCTGCTGTAAAACACCATGAGTTTGCACTCAATCTGGGCACTTGCAGATTGAGACTGGAGAATACAATAGATATGTGCCCCATCAAAATGTCCTGGCAGCCAACTCGTCAGTATATATATAACAAGCTTTACCTCCTGACCTTAAAAAGAACATTTTAGGATCTTTAATTTCAACATTTATAAAATTTGCCCAGCTCCCAGAAAATATTCATAAGCATCATCAGATCAGGCAAGTAAGTACAAATTTTAGGATAGCACAAAAAAGAAAATTATTTTTCATTATCTATTTTTACATGTATTCCTTTAGATTCACATTTATGTCTTGATTGATGTATTCTGTATGCCAGTGACATGCGGTGAGGTTCATTGCTGGTGAGGCACTAACTTTTAACTTAGACACCATCCATGTTATTGGACCTAAGCAAATTTTACGCATGCAAATAACGATGGGAGCCAAAAAGACTAATCTTTTACATGTCATCCATAGCCGCGTTAACTCAGTGAAACTTAAAAATTCAGGTATTAATTTCGTGCTATGATCCACAGCA
>CAEGAF010189050.1:0-12354 GCA_903067075.1 Micropoecilia bifurca | reverse complement strand
GGCCCTCGGGGCAGTCACCCCCAAACTGGAGCAGTGGCTAAAACAGATCCCAGGAACATCAGACATCTCAGTCCAGAAATGTGCAGTTCTAGGCACAGCCAAGATCCTGGAGCTCAAGCTCCCAGGCCTCTGGTAGAGCACCTGAGCTCAGAGGGTGAAAGAGACCACCCACAGAGGGTGAGAAGGGGATTTTATTTATGTATTTATTTTTTGTGTGTAAGAGGGTAAAAGTTATATGAAGCGGTGATCAACTGGGGTTGAACCTCATGTGAACTCTCCTGGTAGAGTTTGTGTAACTACCAAAATTAGATTTAGTGGATGACTGTCTGATGGGTCAGCTGGTTACTTCCTTACTTCCTCATTTGTAGTTTTATTTGTTTTTTATCCAATATTTCCAGGTACAACACACTGCTGTTCACCATGGGATGTTTTGTGTCAACGGAATATCAATTTATACCTGCCAAGCAAACATTTTGTACATGCTTTGACATTCAACGATTTAAAGTAACTTTCTATATTCTACATATAATCCAACATAAGAGTGTATGTTACAAGTTCAGTGAATAAAACGTGACTGGGTAGATTGAACTGTCTTTACCGGTAGTCTTCTCTGACATCTACAAGGGCAAAGAACAGTTAGATTTTTATTGTAATTTATAGATATTCTCTACAAGTTCCATTCAAAGTACTAATAACTACTTTTTCCACTCATGTTTACCCAAAGACATAGAAAAGACCAATAAAAAGAGATACTAACACCATATCTCCCACTGATATTCGACAAGTTTATTAGTTAAAATTGACATAGTTTCCTTGAACTCCCTTTACCTTTAAGCAAGTAGGAGGATTTTCATACTTATGCTTTTTTTTTATCCACATGCATGATTTGATTCGTCAACACATTTTCAGCTCCATTAATGCCAGAGTGCTAATGACTTACGGGGCCCTCAGAGTGAAGTGCAGCCGTTTCTCTAGTGAAAGGAACAGATAAAATGTACAAAGTGAGCAATAATGAATGAGTCTGGGGTTTTCTCTTTACAAGGTGATTAGGCTAATGGGCTTTTAATTGGAGAAAGGGGGCTTCTTTTGTTAAGGTATGCAGAATTGGTACAATGGAGTCAACAGGAGGTGTTCAGCATCACCCGTTTCATACAAACATTAAAAAGACATCATATAAAGACGGCAGGTACAAATTATGTCAGCGGGTGCAAATTAGGAATTTGGAGAGCTATCGTTTTTAATTCCGTGTTCATCATGCAGATTCCCTCTCAGCGTGTTTGTTTGCTTTTTCTAAACTCAAATTTCCCCCACTTGCTCAAAACTAAAGTATGTGCTCTCCACATTATCCATTCTGCCTCAGTTAGCACTCAGAGGTTCATATAAAATGTGAGATGCATTTAAAATCACACACTTACCCTAATCAGACCGAAGTGATCACATTTCTGCTTCACAAGACCCAAAGAACTGTGTAGCAATGCACATATCTTTATAGGTGACCTTTCATCTACAAAGACTCTTCAGTCTGCTGGCCAACTATAGCCAGGCTTGTTACATACTTTGATTTAGCCAAAATAAACCCTTAGTTTGGCTGTAAAAGCAACTATATCAAACTAAGCTGGTCATTCTGTAGCTGAACCAGTTGATACAGAAATAAAGATGGCAGAGCCATGCCAGAATGGGAAAGAGAAGCAGTCTAAACAGATTCCGGTGTGGGATGGAAAATGCACTTTACACGGTTCTGATTTGATATATAAACACCCAAGAAATTGATTGCACTTCACAACTCTTTTTAAAAAATTAAATATTTGATCAAGAATTTGGCCCTTTATATCCTTAAAAATCACGTTTTAAAAAAATTAGCAAATTATCAGTTAATTGTTCGTCTATGAGATCAATCAACTTTGGATTAACTCATTGATTCATAACTTGTATCTCCAATTGCCATAGTTACACCATAATTTGTTTCTGATTGGCTGGTCGAGTCTATGCCCCATGTGTTCTGGGTAGAAGCACCAGCTAAGAAAGAGGGGAAGATCGTTCTGCATCTCATTCATTATTCACTGTCCTGTTCTTTTGGAAATCTCATGAAATAAAATGACTGTGTCTGTGTGAATAAAATTACAATCCACGTTTAAATAAATCAGTCTGAAACTGCTGCTGTCACGATTGGAAATTGGGGAGTAAATTGTGGATATTTTTTTATAACTTAGACAAATAATTTTTGTGAGAAGCAGCTGCAGCAGAAAAAAAAGAGTTTGGTTATAAATGAACTTTCTCATGAGAAAAATTCTGATTAGCCTGATCAGCATGTGCATGGGAACCAGCTACAAACTGGTCCATAGTAGACGGGCAGCAGAACGGAGAGCTGTGAGGTCAGTGAGGCCATTTTGGCTTTTCTTCCAATGTCATATTCTGCCATACTTAATTGTTCACTTACAGATTTCTATTTCTGTTTCAGCTTTTTTGTTACTATTCCATATAAAATAGATTTTATTCTAAAACAAAAACAAAAGGCAGTTTTCCAATGATTTCATTTATCAGTGGATAAGAAGCAAATATAAATGGAAAATATGCACATGTGTTGGACAATGTACGACCTTGTAAGTTAGAACTAACTTTGAGTTCATATCAAAATATAAACCAAAGTTCATATGTGTTTGTTTTTAGAAAGCCTGCTGAAGATTAAACATGTTATGTAGCTGGCTGGCTAGCTAGCTAGTGGTTTGAGTAGCTAAACTCTAACTTTATATACAATATCTGTTTACTCTGAATAAATGATGTGAATGTAATATTTAAAACATTTAGAACAAAACAGATTTTAAATATATTTTCAGTTCCTCTAAAATATGGTTCAAATAAACAGTTTAAAAGCCTTTCGGACTCCTAGACCGTTTGTTTAGCTTGCTGTCCAGGTTGTGCAGTACCATAACTGAGGGCAGAAAATAAACTGTAAAAAAACAAACAAAAAAAACCCCTTCAGTCTTCTCAAACACACTTGAGTAAAACTGCAGTTAAAGAGTCAGAATGTATTTTAAGAAGCAGTTTAAAAGTCTTTCTTGCTATTTTTAAACTTTCACAAAACTTTATTTTTCCTCTATGAATTAATTTTTAGTTCTTATAAAGCAAAACTGGAATAAAATTTAATTCTCCCAGTACCAGACTTTAGGTGTGACTGTAGTGAAATGAATTGATAATAGTAATAATAATATTTGGTGTATGTATGGCTTTAATAAATGCTTAATAAGTAAGAGGCTCTCTGTCCAGTTTCTGGATAGGTCTCTCTAACCTTTGCATACACGACTGATTTTTAATCAGTTCAATGTTGCTAACCCACTGTGTTGGCAAGGTGGCCCAGCAGTTCCAGCTCTGTAATTATAGCTGCTTTCAATGTGCCGCTAATTACGTTAGCATGGACACTTCTTTTAATTCGGATTGCCAGCTTCACTGGATCATTACCATTAGACCAAATTACCAGAGGAGAAGAGGCCACATATACATATCACAGCGATGATGTCAATGAGGAGGGGAGTGTTTTAAAATGCCGTACCTTGAAGTTCTGGTAGAGAGAGAGAGATGAGAGTTTGGACAACTGTGATGCTTGAACTCGTATTTATTTCTGCTCCATGAGTTGTTTATCCTGCCAGAGAAAGAAATAGATTTAAATCTGTACCTAAATGTCCGACATGCTGGACGGACAGAACAGAACAAGAAAATGAGTTGCTAGCTAACTGATTCATCCTAGCCAATGGAAAATGTACAAAATTGTGCTTAATAACTTCCAAAATGGCAGCAACACTCAAGTAAAATGTTAACTTTCTAGAACCCACCAGGTAAATTCTCTGAACTCAAGAGATATTTTTTGTGAACCTTTTCTGGAAATTACTGAACATTTTCTGGGGAATTTACTTGCTACTGTTAGCTAGCTTTCCTGGAAGCTACTGTCACTCTGCTGGTTCAGTTTCTTAAGCTTCGCATTAAAATTCACCAAATCCTTTAAATGCAGTTTTCAGTTACATTCCCAGAATTTAGCAGGTTCTTTATTAAAACATTTGTAGGACTTACTCAATATTTCCTGTGAATCTGATGGTGTCAGTTTCAGGAGGAAACTTTTGTTAGCATAGCTGCTGCAGTGAAGCAGCTGAGTCCTCACAAATAACGGTCCTGCAAATTTAAGATCTCAGATCGGTGATGACAGATTTGTTATGGCTCTTTTGTTGAACTTTGAACGTTTTGTCATCTAAAGGCACCGCATTAAATCAACAACAGATACAATGCTTTTTATTTAACTAACTTTGAAAAACGCAGCCTTTTTCTGGCTAGGAGCAGACGTGTGAATGTGTCGCAGTGTTACAGTCAAGTCAGAACAAAATAGCTGACACGGCGTAAATAATAAGACCAATAACAAAAGCACCTCTAAATGTGTGTGTGCGTGTGTGTAGCAGACAGCAAGCTTACATAATATAAAATCATGAAACTGTGCTGCTCTGGTTGCTGAGTTTCAAGTGAATAATAAAGGTCATTTAATTTAACTTGCTGTTGCTGTCTGATGGCTAAGTCTTCATGATACTAATAAATAATGTGACTGTGGTGCTTAAAGGTCAAATCTATATGTATTATGTAAAAAAAAAACATTTGCTAGGTTCTGCCTACAAAATGCTCAGGAGTGTTTTGCTTAGTGAAGCCATCTTCCTGTGAGCTTCTTCTTCTCTGTGAAGACCGGAAGTCTTCCTGATGCGAGTAACTCCCTCAGGTTTTTGTTCTAGTCAACGTGTGACTATGAATTCAATTATAAAGCATTCATTTGACTCAAATGAGCCAGTTTGGGGTTATGTAATTATTACTTTGTACCTCTTCCATCCTTGATCATAGATCAATGTGGTATTTACTTTTAAGCAATATGACATCAGACAGCAAAACCTTTTTATTCTCACTGATTTCACACCACCATGCACAGAAAAAAAATTCTTTGAACCAACTTAAAAAAAATAATTACTCTAATTTGCTATAGCTAATTTGCTCAAGCTATAATTCAAAAAAATCTGAATTATTGGGTTGAACAAAGCTAATAAAAAAGTAATTTTTTAAAAAGTTGGTTCAAAGAAACATTTTTTTAGTGTGTCAAGTGCGAGAATTATTTTCAAACCTCTAATCACATGACTTTCTGAAGCATTTTTAGACCATAAACTTTTTAATACTCAAATACAAAAACCGACTTCTCCTCCACTCCACACTCCAACAGCTAGGTGGCGCTACTAAGTTATTTGAATTATGCACTTTCTAAAAAAGTATTCACCCCTTAGGTGTTTTATCCTTTCATAAATCTATTATGATCAACAAAATTGGGCTTTTTTGAAAAAAATAATAAAAAAAACTCTGATATCTAAGTGTAAAATGAACTTCTACAAAATAATGACAATACAATCAAAATGACATCTGGACTCGTCTTTTTAAAGGAGGGTGAATCTGCAAACCCTTTATTAATGTGATTTATTTTATTATACGTCATTATATTACATGAAAAATATTGATATTGTTTTAATAAAGTTTTACTAACAGTAAACCTGTTAACCATTTTGTTCCAACAGACTTTTCTAAAGCTGATCCCAAACTTTTAAAACTATTTTAAAACAACACTTCACTACTTTTTACCTTTTGATCAACTTCGGACTCTTTTCACTTTCTGGTTGACTTTGTCAACCAGAAAGTAACCGTGCGTTGCTCACGGTTACGGCCAGGAGAAGCCGTTGCCTTATATTCACCTCCAGGGCCTCCAGAAAGCCTCTTGCTGCGAGAGAAAATTAGTTTACTTTCAATTAGCATATTACTCCAATTAGTGCATTAGTCTTGAAGTCATTATCGCCAAGGTCTAATGAACAAAGTCTAATTAGAAATTTATCAGTTTTCTTTTTCTACGTTTGGTCTTCAAATGACCTTTGAAAATCAGTATAGGATAAAGATTTAAGTTAAGGGTGAAAAATGTAATCTTTAATTCTTTAAAATTCGGATTATAATCCCACATGCAAGAAGAAGAACCAACAGAGCTGCAGTTCTGAGCGCCGGTTGAAAATGTCAGAGTTTCTGGACGTAGAAAGCCTGTTAGTTCATTGTGTCTTGCAGCAGGTCATAAACGTTTCAAAGCTTGTTGGTAAACTGGGCTGTTCTGAAGGACAAATTCAGCAAAGGAGGGTTCTAAAAACAGCATCAGGAACAGGTAATGATTTATGCTGAAACCCATTTCATGAGGTGGTTCTGGTTGTTTGTTTTACAGCTTGTAAGAAAGATTTTATTTCTGAAGCTGACAATAGGAAGAAGGCATTTCTACTGTTGGTGAGAATGTTCTGATGTGATTAAGAGAGTCATAGTAATGAAGATAAAGTAGAGCAAATTGTGCAAATGAAAGTTTTGTTGAATGAAGCAGTAACATACGAGCAACAAACACTCATTTTTACTGCACTTGTCGACACGTTTCATGTTATTGTTAACATCCAGAAATTCCCCGTCTTCGCACAACGACAGCGGGCAAAAAACATTTTGATAAGATGAAACCTGGAGACAGATATTAATTTAGTGCAATGCGCCACAGAAAAGGGAAAAATAACGTAGAAAAACCACCGAAGAACAACTCAAAACCACTGTATTCCTCTATTTTCTTGCTCTCTGTGTCAGCTATGCTACACACAGACCTGTTGCCATAGGAACTGGCTGACAAGTATATAATTCAACACCAAAAAACATAACACTTTCCACACAAAGAACAGAACATTCAGTCCGTTACAGTTTTATGTTTTCCAAATTGATGTTTATTCTGCGCCTTTTAATAAGTGATGGTCTGAACACAGCGGTAGGTAGAGTCGGTGTGTGTGTCACCTTTTTTTTTTAACCTAACTAAAACACTAAATTCCACAGCAGGTCTACATGTTAAGGTTTTCAAAGTCAAGCTAGCATAACTGACCTACTTCCCTCATAGGCTTCATTCTGTTTTTAATTAAATCTTGTCACTGACCAGTGAGATGTGACACCTTGTTATCTAGTTGTCATAGTGTTGATCATTAGTAGTAAAGCACTGTATCCATCCATCCATCCATCCATTTTCTTCCGCTTATCCGGGGTTGGGTCGCGGGGGCACTGTATCAGCACTGTATCCCTTTTTTCTTTTATATGTCATACATACATTTAAAATGTAGATAACTTGAACAATTTTTTTGTACTTCCAGGGGGCTGCGGGGGTGGGGGGTCCTGTGTGTGTCACGACACGTTGCAACGTGGTTGTACATTCTAATGAAAAAAATAGCTGGTTCTCCTGCTTTAGTTTTGGAGATATACATTAAAGTTCAAAGGTGACATAGTTAGATATAACATCAGATATTTTACTGGTTTAGTAGCAATCAAACATCTTTATTGAATCTTTACAGCATAAGTGTTATATGAGGAAAAACAAACATTTCAATTACTGTAGAAAAAGAAAACATACAGGAAGTCTAAGGAACCAGAACCACTCGCATAACTTTCTCTATTGGACAGCATTATCTTTCTCTGTATATTTTCCCCCAGAATCTGAACATTTTATTTTTATCCCTAATGCCTATCGCTCCATCTCAACCCCTCTAGTTAGTTATCTATACTTGTCTCAGCTCCCAGTCCTCCCTCACTCCAATCATATTTCTCCAACTGTGCATTTATTCATCCTTCCCCCTGGCCGTCCATTTTTCTCCACCGGCAGTCCCCAATATCGTTCAGTCTAGAAGACTATATATTGCAGGCTCTTGGCCCGAAGCGCGCATAAAACTTTGTGCAAAGTTGAAAATCTGCCCTGTAAGAGATAATGAAAAGGAATAAAATAAGATATTTAGACCTGAGCAACTAAGGAAACAACTATTGAGCTGTAATGAAGACCTAACAACACTGAGCTGACAAGAGATAACAGGAAACATTGCAGGACATACTGTGGAGATGTTTGTGCTTATTTTGAATCACTTTTTGCAACTATTCAACTTACTGGTGAAGCTTTTTGGAATGCTTCAGACTAAAATCCTGAAATTTTCTAAAGAGGAAGCTAAAATATTGTGTCTCTTTGCTGCTACTGTGATTCTGAAAGTATTCTGTGTTTAGCTTTTTTATAGTAAGGTTCTGTAAGGGATTTTTTAAATATATAATTCTTTTGATGTTTTTTTAAGAGTTTTTCACACTTGATAACACTGTTTCTTTGGGGACCAAAATAGCAAAACTTGTTACATGTTCAGTTGTTGCACTTCTCTTTCAGACTGCACTGCGTCAAATGAACCAAACCATTTGGAACACTTGTCCCCTTCTTCCCCTGTGAGGGCGCTACACCAAGAACTCAGAAGAAGACGCAACTTCCTTCCAGCCGAAACGTAAACAAGAGTGGAGTGGCGTCAGATTTTAGGGGTTTTTGACAAAAGACCTCAAGTCATTTCTCTTGCTGGCACTAGACACACAGGGAGCTTTGTGTTGGATTTATCCAGAATACTCAGTACTTTAGTCTGCTTCCTGTTTTTGGAGCAGTCTACAGTCTCCTTGGTGTTCACATAAGCATTTGAATCGGACCGTGAGGGATCTACACCAATCA
The DNA here is from genome assembly GCA_903067075.1 of Micropoecilia bifurca. Classification (NCBI taxonomy): domain Eukaryota; kingdom Metazoa; phylum Chordata; class Actinopteri; order Cyprinodontiformes; family Poeciliidae; genus Micropoecilia; species Micropoecilia bifurca. The sequence goes on along the minus strand of CAEGAF010189050.1, from coordinate 3,767 downwards.
GCAGAGTTCACTTCAACTGAATTGTGGGCAAACCAGAGTTCACTCTATTGTTCTCATGACTCGTTCACACATCCCCAAACAAACCAAACTTTCTATACAAATGAAGTAAAGTTTGATTAAAACTGACTAAACACAGCTGGTCTGAATGCAGCCTAAGATTTTTTTGTCACAGTAAGAACTGCATTCATTCATACCAAAGGGCCTTAGATTACATCAACAGAATGAGAGAAATAATGTTGTTTAAGAATATCCGTGAACAAATATACATACTAAGACCCCACGACCATTTAGAGCTACATAAAACAAGAGTGCAACTTTAAAATCTATTTCTTTACAAACAGGGGAGATGGAGAAATGACTAAAGAACAGGTATAATGTGATTTTCACCATTAAACACAAACACAATGCAGTAAACAAGCTGCTTATATGTGCAACAAATTCCTTTCTTTTCTTTGACTCCTTGACAACCAAAAGTTGGAGAAAACTCCAAAGGACTCTCTAAATGAAACAAAGCTCAAATTTAAATGCAGCCAGTGCATTTTGCAGAATAAGCAAATGACCGGAAGCTGCTGATGTGACACTTCTCACGTTATTAGATCAGTGGTGATTTATAACTGGCTTCCAGAGGGCTTCAGGTGTACTGTACACCGCTGAGGCAAATGAGCGCCAGCTTGACTTCATTACAATAAACTACAAGCACAATGGCACTGCCTTACAGGGATCGACCCCATGGGTCGCAGAAACAATTCACAGGAAAAAAATAATATGTGCCTGGATGAATTTGCTGCAATCTGTTCTGGTGTTACTGAGGGGAAGCTAGCAGTGCTCAGAAGGGACGAATGAAACTCTTCAAAACTTTATTCAGCTGCAGCAAATCTGTGGAGCGGTGTGGCTGGATAGGTCTGGCTTTAGTGCTGATCTCTCTTATGCTCATGGTGTCGTATGGCTGTAACTGTGCAGGAAGGAGATGATTCCACTGGAACACGGATTGGTATGGAAGTAAGGAAAGTAGACATGAAAGAGGCACAGAGAGGAAACAGATGGTCGTCAAACTGAAATTGTTTTTGTTTTTTTTAGTTTGACAGACAGAGTGATCCTCTGTGAATTCTTCTACAGATTAATTGACCTTAAGGAACCTAGAAAAATATGCATTATAGTTGTCTATAGTTGTCTTCTATAGTAGTATGTTAAGAAGCAAAGGTGATATTTGCTTCTCAACATACTACTATAGAAGTATGTTAATATATGATGAGCTACCAAGTCTAACGTTGAAGTTAAGTGTTATGGGTGATGGCGTAATGGAAGTCATGGCACTAGGAAAACGGATCGAGCCAAAGAATCCCTATAGCAGGAATGAGTCGCTGTCGTTATTTTTTTTGAAAGTTTGGTATTCATGCTTCAGCGTGGTGTTTAATGTTTCATCGGCCCTGAGGACGTTCCACCCTCCGACGATCAGTGCTAAACGCTGCAGTCACATTCTGCTTCCAACAGATAGACTAAAATGACTTTTACTCCTGAAGCCTCCAGCTGATCTCAATATGTTAATCACAGTCTTTTGATTTTATAAACCTTTTGTTTCAAAGGCACAGGAAGAAATGTGAGATGAGAAAGTAACACTCCAACATGTATGTTCATCAGAGGTGAGGAATATACACCTGCAAATCAAATGTTGCATCAGCGACCCAATGTCATAACTCAGGATGTTTCCACACCAGAAAGGCCCTTTGGTCAGCTTGTTTGGTCCGGATCAAAATTGAACTTTATTTTTTTCAGTTTTTGTTTGCTAGTGGGCTTGGAGAAAAGCAAGTACAGCAATAGATGTAAAGCATGAACCGCTCTAACACGAAAGAAAGCATCAAGGTAATAGGAAGTATAGCAGGTTATTGTTAATGTGTGTGATAATTGTGTCAGGCTGAAAAACTGATTGGCCTTTTTATAAAAGTAGGACAATGGACCCTCTGACCAGCAATCAATCTATGGTTGTATTTTTGTTGTGCAGATGCCTGTATTTGTTGCTGCTCCAACTTTATTCATTGTGTCTGCCCAGACAGTCATCAGCTAGAGCTGGGTTAGTGGTGGTGTGATGGCTTCGCTCTAAAAGTACTTTGGCTTATGGTGTTTTCTAATTTATGTGAATAAAAGATAAAAAAACACAGATCAAGTGAAGGATGACGATGATGATAATTCTGCTTAGGGATCAGAGTGTGGGTGTGTGATATTCACCTCATTCTACAGGCACTGCAGCTCTTTGGGGAGTGAAATGTAAAATGGAGGAGAGGAGGGTGATCAGGACAGAGACAGACAAATGGTCTGAAGCTTTTAGGTTTGGGAGAGATTCGGCTGAAAACGGAAAGAAATGGGAAATGGATTTAGTGTTTTGTGAGGCAAAAGGAAAAAAGGAGTAAACGGCGCACGTCCTAACTGAGCTTCTTCTCCGTCATTAATTCGCCCCCTCCTATCCTCAACCCATCTGTGACTCACCGCTTTCTTTGCCGACCTATTTTCCTGACTTTGCTCTGTGCTCCCTGTAAAGGAAGGCAGGGAAAAAAACTAGGTTTTTTTAAGATCTGTCTTGTACTTGAAACAACAAATTGTTTGTGAGACCAAAGGCACGCGGTGGTTCCAGTGCCTCGGCAGCCTATTATAACATGCCTTTGAGGAAGAAAAGGTGCATTCAAGTTTATTTTAAATCACATGTCTGCTTCTCTGAGTGATCTGCCCAGGCTTAAACACTGCACTCACATTAGTCGCTAAAAGATTTTTACAACATTGTGGCAAGTTGTAGAAATTATGACAGAGATATGTCTCCTTTTAAGAAGAGAGACTAATTGCTTCTTCTTCTGCTTGATTTGCCAAAATCTTTGTTCTTCCACAGAAGAAGAAATAAGGAGATGTGTCAGCAGGATAGAGAAGGGCTTCAACTGCAGACTTGCAAAAAATGATCAAAGGTTCAGCTTATGAAAAAACTTTAAACTACTCAGTAAAAAATGTTTCTGGGATAAACCAACTCAAAGTAGTGCATTACTATTAAAATAAATAATCAGTGATTCTTGAGAATAGGGACAAAACAGATCCTATGGATAAAGCACAAAATTTGAATAAAATATACACAAAATATTATTTTTTCAAATATCTGACTAAACCAACCTGGGTCATGTAAGCACAACAATGTATATTTCCCAGGTATTTGCTGAATATTTTTTTATTTTAAACATTGCAGTCGGTGGATGATGCCTGTAAAAGCCTTTGTCCAGGAGCAGAACTCAATACATTATAATAGCTTAAAACAATTTAAAAAATACTAAAATTATATATTACATTTAAGTACAAGTAGTCATATAAATAATTATAAAGGTATCAATAAATTGAATTTAAAATCATTTTTATATATTTTCCAACTCCATTGAATTTGTCCTTTTTGTCAACACCGTCAGAAATGAAAATAATGTAAAAAAAATCAGGCATTATTGGGGGGAAACCAGAACTTCTGAGGACCCCATGACCACTTCCTTTCTCTTCCTTCTAAGAGGCTAGTTAGCTCTGGTTAGCTTATGTTATTTTTTAGTTTTTTCTTCTTTTTATTTCTAAGTTTTTTGTCACAACCATGATGTGTCAACACCGTAACTGACAATTTACAAAACTTTGATGAAATTTTGTGAAATAAATTAATTTTGGTATTTTGTAAAGATTTCATGGACCTGATGAGCTACAATATGGCCTCCTTCAGATTAACATCATATAAATTGAGGTAGTTTGGCTTTTTGTCA
>CAEGAF010189034.1:0-23076 GCA_903067075.1 Micropoecilia bifurca | reverse complement strand
ATATAAAATGTATTTATGTATTTTTTTAACTTCCTCCAACCTTAATCTCCTTTGTATCTCATATCTTGTACTTGTCCTGTTGTTTTATCATCTTTGTTATGTTGATGGTTGAAAAACAATTGAAGGAAGCTTTACAGCCACCTACTGGTAAAGGGTTTTGTCCCCATTGCTAAGTTGCAAAGTAAATGATGTCAAGAACAGCTTGACCACACGGATCTCCATCCACCTTCTCTGCTCAATGCAAACACAACAGGGCCGCAGTACAGGACCGGACCGAAGGGCCCGGGATGCCCAGGCAGTGCAACAAGGCCTTTAAGGAACTTTGAGCGTGACACATAATACCTCAGCCAGACCAAAACAATCCACCACTTCCTTTTGGCACTCTCACTGGTTGAAGGTATATTAAAAAAATCCTCTGCATGCGGTTTATTTTGTGATGTTTTCCTCCCCAACCCCAGCACTGCTGTGAAGACTTGACTCAGACACAAACACTGCAATAATCTTCACTCAAACTCAAAGGCTGTTGTTGTTCATCTGTCCCCTGTGATGTTTACCTTATTAAGTTTATTACATGCCATCACTTTTATGAGTTTTTCCCCCAGTGATTGGGATAATAGCTTTATTGTAACACAGGAATGTTTTTTTAAGAATGCACTTTGAAAGGCTTCCACCAAAGAGTGTAAACACAAGACGTCAACAAGGAGATTCTGATAGGCATGATGGTCAGGTAGATCTGCCCATGATTTCACTGTTGATCCCTTAAGGCAGTAAAGTTTTCTGCACACAATCCTGGTTTATTCAAGTCACATCGATGTTAACTTGCATATTCATCCAATATGCCTGAAGGAAGTCCAGCAGATTTTCATCTTAAAAGTTTAACAAATGAGTTTTAAATGAGACACTTTGTCCTTCTTGACAAAGTGCACAAAAACCACTTTCGTATGTTTCAGCATCAACGTCATTTTCATTTTAGGCCTCGCATGAGACTACTCCCAGAAACAATGATAATTGGTGCACCACCATCACTCACAGTTGGTTCAGTAAAGTCACTCTAATCAAAGGTGTCAGGTGACCTCACCACTTTTATACCTTTATTAAAAAGTCCCAGTGTTTGCAGCAGTGCTGAGTAGGAGCGAGCAGCAGCACAGCGAAGGCCTGGGGCCCATCCAGCTGTGTCTGGGTGAGGTTTGGCCCCAGGCTGCACCTCTGTCCTGACAGCGTTTTATAAGCACCAGGAGTGTCTGAAACATCTCTCTCTGTGGTGATGTCTGCCAAAGGTTGCATGAAGACACACTGAAACGATTTGTGGCACAGATGTTTCTACAGTATTACCTCATTTTGAAACATAACGAGAGCAGAAGGATGGCACAGAGAGAGAAGGAGAAGAGAAGAGAAGAGAAGAGAAGAGAAGAGAAGAGAAGAGAAGAGAAGAGAAGAGAAGAGAAGAGAAGAGAAGAGGTACTTAACTGTTGAATATCTGGTTTTAATGTGTGGTACATGCCAACTGATTTGTCAGCAAACCTTTAGCTTCCTTTCAGAATGAATCATTACTTTGGAATAATATTCAACAAATTGCAATTTATGTTTACGAATTTATTTTGTAACCATGTCGCTGTGTGTTGCAGGCTTCTGTCCAGGTCCCTCTTGAAAATAAGATCTAGATCTCGACGTGGTTTATCTGGTTAAATAAAGGAAATTAAAAAAATAATAATAAGAGAGAATGTTTCGAAATTCTTTCAAGATCATGTTGTAAATCAAGCAAATGAAAGTCTCAGGCTACGATCACAATGCTGGCAAAAATATCACAAACTGACTGGCCAAATACGACTCTTGGCATATTTTCATGGCTGTCTGAGCAGAACAAATCTGATTAATTTAATTAGAGGTTCTCACACCAAGAATTTGACTTTTTCACAACTCCCCCACTCAGATCTTTTTCACCTCTCAAAGAATCCTATGTGTCCCTCCCTTATGAGGTCCTACATCAGATACATACATATCCATTGAAGTCAAAGCTTCCATCTGAACAGTCGCATCACATTTAGATCTGACATTTACGTCACTGCTGTGAGACACACATCATGATTCTCTACAGAAGTTGTATTTAATGCGCCACATAATGATGTTTCTTCTTTGTGTTATGATTTTGTTCTGTTGGCTGCCATGGCTGAATAAATGTGAAAATCTGTGTAAGGATACAAAAACAGCAAAGGTGGAAACAAGTATGAACAACCTCAGAACCCAGGTTGTGAAGTAATCTAAGTCATATTATTACCTTAGATTCATATTTATATTTTAAAATCATAAGCTTAAAATGTCATAGTTTTAGTGTCAATATTATGTTAATATTCACTATTATTTTGATTTTCAAATGTTTAAAACAGTTTTTCTTATTTATGCTGAGCACTTCATATGTCTGTTATGAAGCAACTTTCATAATGAGCTTATGGATAAAAAAAAGGAAGACAAAGAAGAAAAATATATAAACAAGAGGTTTTAGTTCAGGAACAATTCACTAGACGAGCATTTAGTTTCTAAAGCATCGATTGCACCAAAGATTTCCACACAATCCAGTTTCATAAAGTCTGGATTGGCTCTCAGTTTGTCTGCTGTCATGACGGTTTCTTGTCTTCTGCATCTTTTTTTGATTTGAAAGTTAAAAGATGATGAAGTGGAGGCATTAGAGAGAACTCACAACTTGTTTTTATTTAGAACAAGTGTCCATCAGACCGGTGTCTCAGCTGGACCTCATTCAAACATTTACAGCTGGTCATAAGCTGCCCCAGCTAGTAATTAACTGCCTCTGTTTTATGTGAGATCGTGTGCTGGAAATGTTTCCAAACATGCAGCAATTAACTCACTAAATGTGAGTTAATTTTCAACCTAGAGTAAAGAGACGGCTGTGAGCGATAACAGCGCTGTGCACAGTGTGCCTCGTAACAGCAGGAACGCTTCAAACTGAAAGACATGCACACTGACGGTAAATCACATCAAACTTCTCTCTTTTGCTTTAGGTGTTTAAGAATGACCAAAATTATTCTATTTGCTCAATGTCACAATACGGAGAGAAAGAATGTCATGGATTTATTTATTAATTTAACGTCTTCAAAATGTTTAACCAGTGAGGGAAAGCCCAGGTGACCTTGTGACCTTGTGAAGATGCAGGCTGAAGCTGGTGAGACAGTGGTGACTGAAAGGCCACTCAGAGAGGAAGAAGTCATCACTCCAAAGGAAACATTAAAAAGAGAGACAGCAGCTTGCAAAGGGACAAAAACCTCTATTTTTGGAGAAATGTCCTGTGGTTTGATGAAACTCCAGTGGAATTGTTCAGACATAATGACCATTGTTATTTTGGGGAAAAAAAACAAAACAGCAAAAAAAAAAACAATTGTAAACCTGGGAACATCATCCGAACAATGAAGTATGGGGGAGGCAGCAGCATGTTGTGGTGCTGCTTTGCTGCAGGAGGAAATGTGGAAATACTGAACAACATCAAAATATCTCAGACAAGAAGTTAAAGCTCAGAAGCTAACAGGTCTTCCTAATGTACAATTACCCTCAGCATCCAGTCAGAGTGGTTTAAAGATCTCAGAGTCATTTAGTTATGCAGATGATATGCAGCTCTGCATTATGATGTCATCAGGTGACTCTAAACCTATCCAATCACTGAACAGATGTTTAGATGTGTGGATGTGCCAAAACCTTCTCCAGCTGGACAGAAACAAAACTGAAGTTATCTTTGAACCTAAAGAGGAACCATCTAGAGTCGACGCACAGCTTCAGTTACTGCAGCTGCAAACTATAAATCAGGCTCTAATCTGGGTGTAGTGATGAACTCTGACCTGAACCTTCAGAGACACATGAAGGCAGTTACAAAGTCGGGCTTCTATCACCTGAAGAACATTCCCAGTACTGAAGGAGTAATGTTCCAGCAAGATCAAGAGAAACTCATCCATGAACTTGTCTTTAATCGCATTGATTACAACTTCTTGTTGTCATTTAATAATGTAACATTTTAAAGACAGAACACATCATCCAGTTCTAAAGTCCCTACTCTGGATCCTTGTAGCTCAGAGAATAGACTATAAAATCCTGTTGTTAGTTTATAAATCACTGAACGGTTTAGCACCACAACACATTAAAGAACTGCTGTTGTTGTATCAACCTTCCAGAACAAGAACCTAACACGGAGAAGCAACATTCAGCTTCTACAAGCACTACAAAACTGGAAGAAACTCCCAGAAAACTGCAAAACAGCCAAAACACTGACGTCTTTTATATCAAGGTCAAAGAGCCATTTCTGTAGTTTCCTTCAATTAACAACTGTCTGGCACATTATAGTCTGTTTTTAAACCTGACATCATTTTTTCCTCGCTTTGCCACTGTAATAAAATGTCTTTTCTTGCATGTTTGTTGATTTATTTTTCTATAAATCAAGTAAAACACTTTGAATTGCCTTGTTTCTGAAAATGTGCTGTACAGATAAAACTGTCTTGCTCCTTGGAGGCTGGGTGCACTGGCCTGCAGTGTCCTCCTCCTGCTGCGCCTCAATTTCAATACAGTACTAAGGACATATAGGGTATTGGTGTTGGGGTGGAGGAGACCCTGGTATCAGCTAGCAGTGGGGGTCTTAAACACTCTTTTACTCCCACTCCTGCTGCTCCTGGTCAGCAGGGACTGAAGGTGTGGGTGCAGCCTGAAGGTGTCTGAATGTATCATTGGCTTTGTCAGGATCCTGAAACATTAGGGGTCTCTGCTTATCAACGTCTGGTGCTTCTCAGCCTCTGGGTTCCTGTTCAATTTTAAAAAAAGGATGCAGATTGGTAAAAAAAACTATACAATTCTGAAATGGTTTTCTTAAGTCAAATAATATGTTCCTAAATTTGAGCAACACAATCATTTTAGTTATGGTGAGATTTCCACAAAACCTTTTATTCCACAAGAGCTTTTACATGTTATCTCTGAAGATTGGAAACTTAACTTCTTTTTCTATATGGTTATATTCCTTTTGTCAGTGGGTTAGACTTTATGTTAATATTCATAAAGTTTATTTTTCATCCCTTTCTTCTATGTATTTTATTTCATATTTGCTTCATTAACCACTTATTTGTAACATATGAATAACATAAAGTACATAATATCCAGAAACTTTAATCCATCCAGCTATCCATCCATGCATGCATTAGCAGATACCTAGCTAGATAGCTGAATGGCTAGTTAGCAAGCTAGCTATTTCTTCCTCGTTGTTTATCTCTTGCTAGCTAGCAAAATTTTTGAAGTCCATGTGACAAAACATGAAAAGATTTAAAGGTTTTTTTAGTATTTTTGTAAGGCAGAGTAGATGTTTTTATTTTGTGGTATCTTTTTGTTTGTTTGTTTTGTAGTGATTTATTTTTTATGTTCTGGGAAGAATGATAATTTTTTTAAATGGGTAAATTTGGCATTGATTATTTTGATTGTTAGCCCTGGACATAGACATGGGAACCCCCTGACATACGCCTCTATTAGTCAGATAATTCTCTGAGAGATTCATATGAAAACAAGGGAAGAATATGACATGACAATTAGACAATGAGGACAAATGTTTTTTTCTGCTGCAGCCACAAACACATTTAATCAAACTCTGCTGCTTCTGTGTTGCAATTTTAGTGTTTAAGATAAAACCCTCAGTGGTGCAGCAAACAATGAATTTCCTCTCAGTGTGATTCCTGTGTCGTTTTGGCTTCTTACAGGCTGCTTCAGCAGCTCGCTGACTTCCTCTCAGCTCATGTGGCTTCCTGGCATTCGGCCAGGCTGCTTCACCCCCACCGTAAAGCTTCCACTGCCCACAAGACCATTCTACTGCCTGTCCCGTGTGAGACAGGAAGCTGGGCCCTCCTGGACAGTGACCTCACCACAGGAAGAGAGGAGGGTGTGTGCTCTGTGTGTGTATGTGTATGTGTATGTGCATGTGCGTGTGTGTGTGGAGCAATAGTTTTTTCTGATAAGCCCTGAAGCATTTTTGCTGCTTCAGCTCCTCAACAAACAGGGAAAAAAAAGCATAGGACACCATTCTTCCTTTTCTTAAGCACTTTTTAATGTGTACATGTCCAGCATGGCTTGTTAACACACTAAACTAGAATTGAACACAACACAAATGTAAAAAAAAAAAAAAAGATTTTCTAGCAAAAGAAACATCCAAAATATTCATTGGAATGTTATAAACAATGAAATAAAAACACATTTTTCCTCATCATCTCGTCTCAGGCAGAGATGAAACTGAAATTCTTTATTTTACAGAAAATAACAGAAACAAAGAGTCAAACGGCGTGAAGCCAGTCTCTACTGTAGCTGCAACTAGAGGATAGAGGCAGTTTTATTAGGTCGCCTGCCCACCAGTCTTGAGTGTCCTTATGAGGCGCGATGGCCACTCATCTGTTGCACTCTCAAGGCTCTGAAAGTTGTTTTTAAGCCTTGGTTTCTGTTCCATTCCCTTGGAGAGTTAGTGGAGTGGCCATTTAAAATGAGTGGTTTCCAAGTGGATGGGCTCAGTGAGCAAGCTGAGGGGCATTCTGGGAAAACAGGAGAATCTGGGCAAACCGCAGTCCTCTGGGGCCCAACTAATCTAGACTACAAAAGCTGACTGAAGTGAATAGAGAGGCAGAATGTTCCTCAGAGTCTTTGCTGTCCGTCCGTCTTTAGCGGAGGTGTGGCGACAAAGACAGAACTGCATGGAGAAACCGGCTGATAACCAGTCAATGCACTGGACACCAGCACTACCTGGACACACCAACAACAAACGACACTCTTTGGTGTGGAAGTTACTACTGATGGAGGAAGAATCAGAGGTGTTTACCTTCGGCGTCAGTGAAATGTTTAGAAATAAAACTGGAGGAAGCGTAAAAGGCAAATGAAGACGATCACTTCATTCAGGCCGCTGCGTAAAGTCAGACTGACAAAAAGCTGGACGAACATAAGAGACGTGACTGAGTTTGAGCTGATTGATGTTTGAACCGCTCTAAATTGTGGAACATGCTGGATTCAGAAATCTTACTGTTGAGGCATCATGTGGCTCAGTGACAGAGCTGTCCTGGACTGGACTCTTGACCCATGTACTGCATGTCGTCCTCTTATTTCGTCACCCTTCCTCCTGCTGAGCTTCTAGTGAATGAGAGCCACATGAACCAAAGGAAATGTTGCCAAGCATTTGGACATTTCAGGGTCATTCATTGGTCCGCCTCTAATTGCTGCCTTCTAAATAACGGTGGACTGGAATCGAAGGCGTCAGGCTATCTGTACTGAAAGCTGGGCTGTCGAGTATCAGCCAGGACCGCTCAGCATGCTGTGTTTACACAGAGACATCCTGAGACACATGAAAGCTCAGCATGTCTGGACCTTCCCAGGCAGGCGGTACTCTGAGATCCTCAGAGTACCGCCTGCTTCCTGGTCCAGGCCTTAAAGAAAGCAACAGAGCTGACAGGTAGAGTGTTTGTTTAAGCAAATTCCGTCACAGCTGATCTAAAAACAGGCAAGACCGCTTTCCTAAAGGGATGGTGGGCTGAGATTGGGTTGAGGGAGACAATAATGATTTTGTGCGAGTATTCATCCAAGGAGAAGGAGAGGAAAATGGAGAGAGGGGAGAGTGAGACAAAGAGAGAGGAAGAGAGCAGGCCATTGTTGTTGTGATGATTCCCCCGGGCTTCCAGGGCCGGGCATGAAGGGGGTGGGAGATTTACTATCAGAAAATAGAGCTCACTGATGGAGAGTAGGGCTGATTAACTTAACACTTCAACACGTGCATCAATCACTTCTGACAAGAGTTCTTTCAATGCTTTTCTCGCGCTTGGTGTCCAGAGACAACGAGCAGGACGGAACAACAAGAAGCTGCTGAAACAGGCGGAGCGGCGATTTCTGAGGCCCAGCGACTCGTTCAGCTTCCCTCTGGCTCTCCGCTCTTTAAAGTGGTTGTTTGGAGGTCAAAGGAAAGGCAGATTGATGAACTCTATCTGCTACTTAGTATCTAATGCGGTGAGTGTGCACTTTCTGAGCCTGTCCAGACACTGGGATGTCTGAGTACTCGCAGAAGTCCCAGCTGGACCAATGGGAGCGGAGGACAGGAGAGGATGGTGCTTTTAGTGCTGATTAGCTGCGTCCGCCAACCACTCCCTCTGACAACTTACTAATGATGAGGGGGGTCAGAGATGGACACAGGACACCATTTCTAAGCAACCAGGATTGACTTGCCTTAGATCAATTTCCAGGTTCTTGTCAGACTGAATGTCCCGTTAACTGTTTAGGTGTCCCGCCAACACAAGCCTTCACCTTCACCCGGCAGTGGGCCTCGGGGTCAACGGCCAGACTCAAAGCTATTCCTTCCTCTTCAACCTTTGCTCATTTTGTTGTGCTGCAACCTCAAACATCTACATATTTTACAATAATTTACTGCTACATGATTTAAAATTTAGGTTAAATTTGTTTTTGTTGCTGTTAATATGCAAACATTTTAGTCCTTATAGATTCCCACTTGGTGGATACACACCTCAGAAGACCTGAAGCTGTAACTGCAGCAAAATGTGGTTCCACCGAGCATTGACATCAGGAGCATGACACGCTTTCCAGATTTACTTTATGAAGGTCTGTCACATCAAATACCAAACAGACACTGACGTTTGTGATTGGAGTGTGACAAAATGTGAAAAAGTGCCAACAGTATACAGGAAGTGGCTTTACTTAATCAGCGAGTGAGAGACGTCTAGAATACGTCTCCTACTGACTGTGAGTTTCCAGGACGCTGGTAGAATTTCAGACAAATCTGCCTCCAATGGCCCCTCCTTCTTCTTTTTCTGCTCTTCCGTCCAGCCCTCGTTATTCCTGAGATCTATGCTTTGTAGCCTCAGGGAGGCAAAGTCAACGTACTTCCCCTCCCCCCACCTTTGTTTCAGCTGTAGGACAGTCAGACACTCCCCAGTTACATCTCAGCAACCTGACAAAGCTCCACCCATCACTCCCCATGCTCCTTCCTTATAGATAAGCCTTTTTTCCTTTGCAGTCAAGCTTGACCCAACAGTTTGACTCACCTTTAGATGCTAAATTAGAGCAAAGTTAAGTAACAATTTCTTTCAGATGACCTCAACTAAGATTTACCACTAAACCACAATGTGACAGTGGAGATACTAACACCAAACAGTGTTAGTACACCAAACTCCCCCTCGTGTACAGCACTAAGCTCATTTCACAACCTAAATTAGTCATTTTTAGTAAGTCAGTTTTCATGTCAAGAGACAAAACAAACCGTCACATATGGAAGGTTTTTTTTGGTTAGCAGACTTTCTTTTAAAGTGTGAATAAAGCTTCACTTTATCTAAAAATCTAATTAGACTACAACTGCGCTGAGGCAAAATAAGCAATTCCACACTTGCTGCTCATGTTTAATTTGCCCTGCAGGGCTGATCCAATGACTTTTACAAAGACTTCATCCTTTGTTCTTGCAAGATGATAAAGGAGCAAGGAGCTTTCCGATAGGGGGAACTTAAGGGCTTAAGGGAAAGGTCCAGGGGGTTAACAGCATTTTGTGCACACCTGCTGTTTTTCATGAGGAGGATTAGCCTGTGCTCACATGAGCCCACCCTGGTGTGTCCAGATACCCCACTGTTCTGACACCGAGATTGCAGGTCATCATTGTTGATTTGTGCTTGACAGACAAGCTGTTTGGGAGTGTGTGGAACATTAGCTGGGCCCTGCTACGGTTTAAGGTTAAGGTTCTCTCAGATAATGAATACTCCCCCTCGTGTACAGCACTAAGGAAATTCTTGATTGTTGACAGAGAAGAGGCAGACTGAGGATGTAAAGGGAACAGGTTCTCCTTTGACTCTGTTTACCTTGAAGGACAGAGAAGTCTTTACATTTGTTCCCATATATGGGAAGAAGTATGGTCCAGCCAGCTGAGAAGCAGCTAAAGCAGGAATGCTAAGCTTTGCTTGATAATGCTCAACGTTTACTGCAACCTGAATCTTATTCTAAGTCATGATTTCTAGATTATGAGATTGTAGATCTGTAATTTATTCATCACTATTGTGAAAAGGAGATGAATGTTGGAAGCAACTCTGTCCTAGTCGGAAGCTAAAGACGTTAAACTTTGCCTGAATTGTGTTTGGTTTATGAGGAGATATAGCAGAAACTACAATGGCTGGTAGTCTTTGTTTCTATTATGATTTTTTTTTTCAAATCTAACAGACGAACAGTACAAATATATCAATTCTTTTTTGCTGAAGAAAGATGACAAGTGAAAAGATGGAATTAACCAAAGTTGATGGAATATAATTAATTAATTACAAAATATAATTGTCATTTTTGCTGTGATTTAGTTATTTCTGTGTGTTCCTATTCAACAAACCACAAGATGGAAATCTTCTCCTCAACACGTTGGCACACATGGGATGTATAGTAAGATTGACAGTGACTGCCTACGAGTGACTCATTATATTCTGAGATTTTATCTAGTATAGCTCAGTTTATTATAGCTCACTACTCCTGTTATTTTGACCAAAGTTATTTGAGAAATTGTGAAAAGAAATTGAATTAAGCCTTTAGGGGGAGATGGTACCGACAACACCATCATGTCAAAACTAAGGATGACAACCACAGCTAAATTAATCGGAAAAATTAATTTAGCTCCTGTTTTCTTTAATGCTGTTCACCATTTCCTGCCAGTCGTGACCTTTAAAGTGTAATGCAGCCCACAGCTCCTCCATTGTGGTTTCCAGAGCACAAACAGAACTAGGCCACTCGTCAAAACCAAAACGAGAGGTTTCAAGAAGTCTTAATTTGGAGCCATGTCTCCTGATGAAGAATCTCAAAGATGTCTGATTTCTAAAATATGTGTCAGCATGAACATGGTGGATTCTGTTCTAAAGGGAAAAAAAGGAAATCCGAGGAGTCGCCAAAGTGTCCACCTGGTTCTTACAACAACCCCAGATGAGCAGATCCAAACTTTTTTTTGGGGTGGGGGACTAAAGTGATCTATCATGTAAGAAGAACCCAAAACCACCCTGGAAAACACCTGTTATGTAACTGCCTGACTCAGAGGGTTTGAGCAAAGCCTCACATGAGATACAAAAATTTCCCAGATTTCACTGAAACTGTGTTAACCATTTCCAGTTAAACCCAGCACTGCAGACAAGCATCTAAATGTGATGACAGAATTGATTATGAACCAAGCTTCAAACCCAAGTGCTCTGTGTACACGTTTGCTTACCCTTTGTGAGATGACATAAGCAGATGTTACCTCAAACAGAAAGCCCTGTTGAGATTCAAGGGAAAGAGGAGGGCCTTGCAGAGGAGACAGAGAGCAGAACAGCTTTCCTGGTTATGAACTAATAATAACAACATGAAGTCTCACACAGAAGGAGCCAAAACAAAACATGAAAAAAAATGTGCAAAGTTCTGTCATAAATAGACTACAGTCAACGCACTGTAGAGCACCATGGGCGAAGGGAGGTGGTTAAGGTGGTGTTTCAGTGTCTCTAACTGTAAGACATAATTTACGATTGCTTGTAGTTTTTATCAGTACTGAATCAGCATGAATCTACTGCCACATTTACTAAGAGCTGCAGGAACCACTGAGCACAGATGGATCACCAGAAAGAGGTCTGGGTGAGAGGAGGGGAGGTATGTAAAGTTCAGAGCCTCCTCAAGCCAAGGGTCAGACCCAGTCCTGAAGGGAGCGCTTGCAGTGCACCAGCAGCCGCGGCGTCCCTTTGCTCTGCAGCGTATTGATGATGGCGTAGATCAATCCTAGGATGCACATCACCAGGACCAATGGGATGGTCACCATCAAAATGTTCATGGTTCGTTTCTCGCTGTCATCAACCTTCAGCACCACGTCTACCTCATTGGTGTCTTCTTCCCGACCCTCAATGTAGTCTTCGTCCTTGTCCTTGTCTGAGCCTTTGCCCTTGTCAGAGTCTGTGCCTTCGCGGTCTGTCCCATCCCGTCCTTTGCCCTTGTCCGCATCCCGGCCCGCGTCTGGATTGAACGGTGGACGGTTTAGGTCTGGATATTTGCGTCCGGAGTCGGTGTCTCTGTCGGGATCCAGGTCCACACTGCAGCCCATGAAGTCTCTCAGGATGGACTTGGGATAGCCTGGTTCGCTCTTCATACGCTGGTTATCAAACTTCCAGTACTTGGAGCCCTTATAGAAGAAGGTGTATGCTGGAACATGCAAAAACATCATAATGTGTCACCATAAAAAGCAAGACATGTTTCTCTTTTTCACTTTCAGCAGAAACACTGGGGACATTAACTAACGGTCGCTCAAGACTTGACCATACCCTGATTCTTTGTTTCAGGTAAGTCTCAGTCTGCTACAGGCACTTCCACTCACACACACACACACACAGAGTAAATCCTCTCATTCTGTCTCAGCTCACCCCCATCATCACTAAGGAAGGCCCCCTTGGGAGAAGAAGGCACTGAAGAGTCCCAGACATCGATTGACTTTGGGTAGCCCCTGTCAGCAGACTGTGACGTCTCATCAAAGCGCCAGTACCTGAACACAATGGTGAGGAAAGAACGTTTTGCTTCTGTCAACTGTTTTCACAAGGCCAAACTAGGCTTGATACTCCTGGCATGTTCGTATTTAAACAGATCACAGTGAACTGAAAACCTCTCTAAATCAGCTGAGGTACATTTAGCTTAAACTGCACATTTTGGCAATAAAAGAAGATTCAGGACATTATAGCATAATGAGGTAGATATGTTGTCTATGCATTATTGATGATGACACATTTAATCTAAATGCAAAACTGACAGACTGAAGGCTACTTTACCTGTCTCCTTGAAAGAAGTAAGTGTAGCCGGACGGTTCCCACCAGATTGCGGTGTCTATCCGGTCATAGGGAATATCTCGACCATAATCAACCAGATCGAGAGGGTAGCCCGGTTCCAGGTTTGCCTCCCTGAAGAGCCAAAATCTGTTTCCTGATAAAGACAAGGGGAAAAGGAGGAGAAATCAGGTTAGTTTTCCTTCACAGGCAAATAAAACCTACATAACCTCAGGTACTTTGACATATAAGGAAAACTTAAGTGCAGATGTGAGCTGTTTTGTACTGGGACAGGCTCAGAAACACATGCATTCATCCATGCATTTCTGGAAATTCAAGTCAAGAACAGTCACAAAACCCAGCCCTTATTCATGGAAGTTTGTACATTATGAAAAGGTAATCAGAAAACACCTCAACAGCAAGTATGGCATCACTGAGTAAGAGGTTTGTGTTTGGCTAATAATTATAAAATAGGAGCGGTAGGTCTTCTGCCGGACTACAGCTTTATTTTCATTACAATCCATATAAAATGACCCATTCTCATGTATTCAAATTAAGCAACTTCTTTCTGCAGTAGCCCCTTGCGAGTGCATCCGGAAAATACAAATGCAACGTTTTTTAGTCGTCAAAATTAGACTAACAGGAAAACAGATGAAATCCGTAACACTACAAGCCAACACTACAAGTGACTGTGATGCTTGAAAGCAACTTAAAGAGGTCAATGTTAACACTTACACAAAGTATCTTGCCTACTGTTTAGACAAATAGCAAAGTGACACTTTGTAATTGTGTATTTTTCTAAAAGATGGCTGAATTTTTTTGGTTTTGCGCTAATTAGAGAGGTTAAAGAATTGCCTCATTGTGCCTATAAAATTTTTTGCCATGGTATTGGAAATAGTATTTAATATTTAGTGTGAAATTTGAGTATCATTAAGTTTGACTTATTTCTTTATTTTTGAACATCCCTCTACAAGCCCAGTAGGTTTTGTCTTGGCCAGCTGACTAATGCACAAATGTATCAGGAGCTTGTCCTTTTGGCCCTCTGCCATTTCATAGCTCTTTTTGAGTACAAGATAGAGCTGTCTGCTATGGGACATTTTGTACCCTCACTGTGTCAATTTCCACAAGTTAGAGGACATTTCAACTGACGCTTCAAAGTCATTGTCGTTGTCTACTGTATAGAAATGTGGTCACTTCCTGTCAGTAAGGTAAAATACACTAGCAGGAAGTTGCTTAGAGCTATATTGATCAGAGGAAATAATCTGTCATAGTCTATGATATGAAAGTATGAATGAATGAAATAGTAGAGTGTGGGTATAAAATGGGGGGGAACAAATTGGGTACCTTTGCTTCAATTACAATGAAAAATTACACAGTTCAGAGGGGCCAGCAAGAGGAAAATGAATGAGTCTGTAATCCATAAAGTTGAAAAACAATCAGTGAAATTCAGACTGACAGTTGACATTACTGACGATTCGTTTTATTGGTGACTGATGTACAAATGTTCTCAAGTGCAGCAAAATATCTGCTAACCGAGTCACTGCAAGATGTAGAGCAGTAATTTGCATTTACATCATTCTTGGCTCATTTCACATAAACACAAGCATAAGATAAAAACTGACTGCAGTGACTGCAAAGAAAAGGAACACTGAGGGATCAGATTTTTTTTTTCTAGGAATATACGTCCCTTCTCCGTATTGAGCCGTGAGGTCTGACGTTCTGCCCAGCGCCTTTTCTCCTTGTCTGGCCCTTCCTTCACTAATGGCTCGTAGCCAAGTGTCACGCCAAGAGGCTCGCCAATGACATCATTCTGCTCATTATCAACAGCTCCCCCCAAAGCATGCAGTCCTTCAGAGTGAGGCAGAGCTAAAGGCAAAACACTTCCTTTTTCATTCAGCAACTTCCATTGAGAGATATAAAATGCTATCTGCTCTCTAAGACTGACTGTATAAAATAACAGGCAGTACAGAGAAAGAATTATGCAGAATGCATTAGGTACTGTAGTTCTCTTACAGGGAAACCAGAAGGTTCATAAGCTTTTCAAAGAAGGTCAGTGACAGATGTGTAGTTTAGAATACGGAGAGCAGGACACATTTTTGATAACGACTGCAGTTAAAATTAAATGGATTGTACATTTTCAACAAATCTGAATAATACATTGTGGAAGTTTGTGTTAGTGTACAATTATTACTGTTAGTTAGCTTAGCTTTGAGGTCTAATTTGACTTTGACTTCAATTCAGATGTATTGGAAGAGAGATGCATGTAAAGGTTGGGGGTATAAATTAGGCCCAAGACTTTAATGTGTTAATTTTGGTTGATTAATTAATTACATAGATTTTAATGCATTAGAATTTTTACACAACCATCTGGCAAATGTACTCGGAACATTTAAGTACAAAAGTTCCAAGTGGAACCTTTGTACTCTAATGTTTCTGGTAAACCTGTAAATCTGAAGCACAAGCTACATCCGCAAATAACAGCGATGGGAGACAAGTGGCTTCTCTTGGCCCACTAGGGGCTCCTTTTGGTCATAAGATGACCAGATGGGACGGTGGAAAAGACTATTCTTGTGTATAAGTTGTGCTAAACCCAGTTAAGCGTTTAGCACAACTTAGGTAGGTGAAGATATTCAAACCTAAAGTTGCATCTCAATGCTAAAGCAGCAGCACCGACATCCCCAATGCTAATGTCAGTGACCACAGTCCACATTTCTTAAGAAGGGTTTTTTCAAAAAAGTTCCATGAATAATCAGGGATGCTGATCTTGATCTTTGACCAATTTGTTGCTGTATCTCCACTTTTTATCGCATAAAGATACATTACTCCAGGGCAAAAACTGGTTATTTCCTGTTATTTTAAGCAAGGAGAAAAATAATACATAATAGCAGTGGTTGCAGTAAAATACCTGTAAGAATTAAAACACTGTTTATAAGCATGATAGCCCTGGGCAGCTTCAGTGTGTTTTGTCAAACTTTCTGCTTACCTTTAAAGAAGACGAATCGTCCGTCGTGTCTCTCGTAAGCGGCATCGATGTCGCCGGGCAGACCCCTCCAGAAGTGGCCAATGGGCATGGGGTAGTTATCCAGCACCCTGTTCCTGCGCACCCTCCAGAACCACCGACCCTGCAGGGTTCAACATCACGGGTGTGAGTCCTGGCATTACTTAGAGCGTGCTAGAAAAAGCAGGTTCTGTTCGTCATCAAACCTTTAAAACACATCAAACCCAATGAAACCACAACTTAGTAATATTATAAAACTTGACAACATGCCGCATTAAAAGGGTGCAAAAAGATCCAGATCAATATTTTTCACTGGTCACCAAGCTCTTGTAGCACTGAGGTCACACACACAGCAGAGTGTTCAAACTCTGCGGTTGTTATGCCAATTAAACTGAGCGCTAAAGGATAACGAGAGCAGGACGGACAATAAAACAGCAACAGTAGAAAACTGACAGGCTAATAACAGTTTGATGGTTCCATCACAGTCCATTACTCCCCTCTCTGCTCGTTACTCTGCTGCTATGGCGCATTTTTCCTAAAATGCTTTGTAATTTTCACTCTCAGGTTAACAGCACAAAACAATGAAAAATCATCACTGTCCTATTTTACACAATCATTTGGTAATAATGTGGCTTATGGGCATTAAGATCTCAGACAAACGCTACTGACTCCAGTAGACCTACTTTCAGCAGAAGACTGATCGTTTCTAAGTGTTGAGTCAGCAGGAGAACCTTCTTGATCTGTAAAACTGTAAAACGCTCGGCGCTCGTTTTTTCTGACAAACACACCTGATTTCATCCTTCATGCAGGACACAGGAGGAAGGACTCATCTGTTTACCAGAGACTGATAAAAATCCATTGTGAATGGCTGCCAGGCTTTCAACGAATAACCAACAAATGTAATTAATACACAAAAAATTGCTGAAAATAGCTGAAGAATTTCTACAAAATTATTAAAAAACTGATTTTTCCTATTAGTGAAGTAATTATGATTATTCAAAAGAAATGAAACTCGGTAATATTTCTTAGATTTATGTTTTTGCTCCGTGTATGAAAAGGGGCAGGACCTTTCTTCATTAGTTATTTTAATGCGCCTCAGATCACGTTCAGATCAGTTAGCTGACTGAGATGAAACCCTGAAGTGCAAAGCTAACTCTCTGACCGTGAGCAGCACATGTCCAGGCAGCCAGATGTCAGGCCACTGTCTGCTGCTCTGCATCAAACACACCTACTCGCTCAAATAAAGAGATACTCACAGACTGACCTGTGTGTTGGGAGGAGTAGGGACCCACTCCGGTACAGACCTCTATAAATCTCCGTTTCTTATTCATCTCTTGTTAAGGGACGACTCTTTCCTCACTTTATGTTTTGGTACATTTGCATTTCAGCGGTTTTCTGGGAAATCGTTCTTGGATATGTTGAGACACTAATGCAGCTACTGCAGCACCTCCTCTGAAACACACCATTACTCATGTTGTGCTGCTGCTCTCAGACTATCACCAAATAAGTCCTGGACACAACAAAACACAAGCGAAGTGTTACTGAAATTTCCGTAAACTCCAGCCTTGAAATGAATCATGTGGACTTCTCGCATCAGTGACCGGTAAGTGTTGCTGAAGCACTGATTCATAATGACAAACCACCACAGGACTGGAGTGAATAGTATCAAACAAATGTCTTGTGAGAAACACGAATATCTAGCTAACCCTAACCAGTGAACAGCAGAAGGATGGGATTGTATGTGAGCAGTCAGACAAAGCTAAGAGCTTAGGTAATAGCTTACTCATGTCTAATGCCTTTTAAATGTTTTGTGTGGGTCCAGAGGCTAGTAAAGCAAACACCTGAACACCCCCAACTCTTCCAGCAGGGTCTGTACCTCATAAAAGAGCACCGGCCTGTTAGTTTACAATCCACAAAGCCCTGATTGAAAGCAGACCTGTTCTTGGCCGCGCCGCACATCCTTCCTCTTAAAGGACTCCATCTCCAGGCTCTGATTTCTCTACAAGGAATGAAACCTCATGTTCGGTCGGGTGTTGAACCTGAACCTAAAGCTTCATTGAGGAATTTACCTTAAAAACGAACATCTCTCCGCGCAGCATGGCAACAGTGTCGAAGTTCCCCTCGCAGATATTGGGCCCGTAGTGGTCGGGTTTGTCGGTGGTCCTGGGGCGGGGGGGATTCTGAGGTGGTCTGGGTTCTGGGCGGCGAGCCGGTACGGTGGGCAGTGCTTGAGTGGGAATGCCGTTGGGTTGACCTTGAGAGAGTCACAAAGTGGGGTCAGCTGAGTCAGCACGATGATCAGTATGTTCTCTGTTTGGTCTGCTTAACTTGCTGAAACTGATCCAAAGCTGAACACTTAACAACATTTGCGTAAATGCCAAAACATTTCTTCAAATGTAAAGAAATGGCATGGCTGGATAATATGGTTGAAAAACAAATAAGAATTTCATATCATTTGATAGATAAATATTGATTAATATTTTACTGTTTTATCCACCACAAATCAATCAGTCAGTCAGTCAGTCAGTCAGTCAGTCAGGCTGGCTGGCTGGCTGGCTGGCTGGCTGGCTGGCTGGCGGGTTGGCTGGCTGGCTGGCTGGCTGGCTGGCTGGCTGGCTGGCTGGCTGGCTGGCTGGTCATAGTCTTATTATTGTACTAGTTATATAGTAAAGAATCCTACAAACGTACATGATTCCTCACTGCATCACATAAAACACTCCTTATAAAATAGTCGTGTCTCCTGCGGATCCATGAACTGGATAGTGGAAGACAAATATCAACATTGCTGACTCTGTGGAATTGTTTCCATGGGGGTCTGGTGTGGAGAACGGGAGGCGGTTGCCTGGATTTCTGCACTTTGGATGAAGTGTGGGGGAACCTTAAGGTTGAGCAATTAGTTGCAGTAGATTCGGTCAAAGAATGTCGTGTTGGAGTTGCTTAGTCAAAATCTAGACATATCAAATTGAGAATTTGCAGCAATTCTTTGCAAACTGATTTTTCAGACACTCCTTTCCCATCTGACTTATTTTTGCTTTGCTTTATTATTATTATTATTATTATTATTTAATCAGGACTGCCAAATGCAGCTGTATTTGTAACAAAAGACGACTCAGAGGGGCAGAGTAAAAACACTCACCACACTCCTTAGATTTTATATTTCTGAAAGTATTATAATGCATCATTATGTTTCCCCTTCATACTTCAGATTGCTTTGTTATATAAAATCTCCTAGTTTATGGATCTACAAAATGTAGAAAAGTTTAAGAGGAATCTATTTTTCTACTTTTTTAAAAGCACATCCTAACATAACCTGACCAAAAGTACATACATCCTTATTTCCAATAAGGGACATTGTATGAGTTTAAAAGAGAATTAACTGAGTAGTGGAGTGGAAGGGTTAAAGGTTACCGTATATCTGCTGTATGCCTTGTCGGTCGTCGTCCGGAAGCTGGAAGTTATCCGTCTCCATCCACTGGTAGAAGGGAGCCATGATGGCCAGGGGGTTACTGGAGTGCTCCAAGCCCAGAGCGTGACCCAGCTCATGGACCGCCACCAGGAACAGGTCATTACCTGGATCAACACAGAACACATCAGTGGACAAGCTGTAACCAGAAGCTAACCACTGAGCTGAGGATGTCTAAAAGAAACCTCAAAGAGATTATTTGGTTTAAAAAAACAAACAAAACGTTATTACTTTATTGATCCCAAGTGGTAATTAAATTAAAACAAGACTTATTTTTATTTTGCAGCTTTGGGACAGAAAGAGGGAAATCGGTATGTGTCACGTTTAAGACTGAGTGTCCCTTATTTTCTCCTCCTCTCAGTGATCAAACAGACACAGCTATGCTAACGACAGCTGATATGAATCAGCACCCATTCCTGTCCCATTAAACAGGTCAGGGAAGTGATGACCCCATGCACACTGCCAAAACACAAAATCTAAGTATCGTTGATTTAGTTGCTGGTACAAATATCCCTTGAAATACAACAAAACTGACTTACAGATAACCTTTCAGCAAGTTATACGAGTTTGTTTTAAGCCAAAAATTTCTTAATATTTATTTTAAAATGTACTGGTACCAAAGGTAGAAAATTTAACTTACAACATGGAAAAATGTTATCTTTATAAGTGAAATAACCTGCCAGTGGAACTAATACCTTTTATCAGTAATAAGGAATTATTGACTTAAAACAAGCTTCCTATTGTGCTGAAAAGTTACTCTTAAGTTTTGTCTTATTTCTTACTAAGAAATTTGCAGTAGGCGCTAGATCAAAAACGCTTGATAATATTTTGTGTTGTTGCAGTGCTGCAGTGCACACATTGCACATCTCAGATTAGAAGAAGTCAGAGAGAGAGAAGGAGGAAAAGAGAAAGAGAGAGTTTTGTTAAGGTAAACAACACATTTATCTCCAGCATGTTCCTGTAGGTTTGTATCTGAAGGGAAGCCAAAACAACGGAGGGTATTTCCTCTAACTCTATACCTCTTTGTTCTTCACCCGGTACTGTGAACCCCAATGAACTTTGAACTTGCGAAGTGTTATGTCTGACCCATAATGATCTGCGCTGATTGGTCAGACTGGCGTGAGTGACATCATGTTTTAAAGAAAATGACAGTGACTTCACTGCTGTGCATGCACCAGATGGTAAAATACAACGTTCTGGTCTATCTGTTCATTTCCTCTTAGAAACACACGGAGTTGCTCCCCTGCCCTCGTCCCCTCCTACCCCAAAACCTTGTGTACTTTCCAAGTCACATGCAAGTCCTCATGGAATGCTGAGATACAGCAAATACTTCAGGGAGGAGAACAGCAACGGACAAGATAGAATGCAGGAGATAGCCGGCAATAAACGAGGAGAGAGTGAGCTCTGGGTCGAGATAAAGAGGCCTTTGTGAGGTAATCGTTGTGACCCTTCAGCTGGACACAGAAAGGAACAGGAAACCTCAAATGTCTCAGTGCAGCTAGATGTTAGGCCAGAGAAGCTAAATCAGAATTATGCAAGTTCCCTATTTCGGTCTTTTCGCTTCTGTTGTTGTACATGTGAAAAAGCATTCACTCCCTTACATTTTCTTCTCTTCTTTATTTTATATCAAACTGGATGGTTTTAGATCATAATATCAAGAAATGATGAGATTAATTTATTAAGGCATGATTACTGTAGAACCATTAACATTCCTAAACAGAACAGGGCTGTAAATAAGAATTATTTTAGTAATTGATTATTCTATCAGTTGTTCCGACAATTCATTGATCAATCAGATAAAATATGGCAGTAAAATTCAAGGATTCAAATACCTTTACTCAGTTACAAATTTAAACCTAATAAATAAATTCATTAAAGGGGCAGTATTATGTATTATGCCATTTTATAGCATAATCAAGTGACTATATTACATTCAGTAGTAAGAAAAATGATTTATATAGACTCTCTACCTCCTAATTTAACGCCTTGAAATTGGGCCTCTGTCTCTCTAAAAACGCCTTGTCTTTCTGAAGCTCCGCCTTCAGGAAGTCATAATAACATGGCTCTTCTATTAACCCTTCATCAACATTTTCACCAAGGCTGCACTGAAGTGGCTACTATAATGAGCTCAGCAGATATGCGGTTCCACCAGGTGTTTGCTAATTGCTGCTGGCTAGTCTGAAGGAGCTGAATGAGGAAGTAACGGTGGAAGGTTGATTTGTGAGGTGGAAGCTTGGAAACTGCAGCTCTGAGGAGGAGCTGCATCTTGAAGGTGGTGCTAGGTCTCACCAGGTGTTTTGCAAAGCTGGATGGTTGCTATGGAGAAAGTTTCTCCTCATAACGAGAAACTGTCTCGTTTCACATGTTGTTACAACCAGAAATTGGCCCTGAATTTATTTCCATTTATTGCTTGTAACTGGCAGCTAAAGGCGTCCGTCAGAACCTGTCGGCTCATTGTATGCAAAGTATTGCATTGGGAAAGAAAATATCTCATTTTGAGCTGAAGGCCTATTGTCATTTACTGTGACAGCCACAGAAAATTACAAATGACAAATATCAGTGTCTGATATTTTCTAGGAAAATCCTTCGGTGTCACTGCTGCTCCAACCAAGCTAATTCTTGTCCTCTTTCACTCACTTCCGCTGCCAACTCCTTTCCCTCTTCCTCCTCCTTGCCCTTTACTCACTGTCTGACTCTAATAATAAGTGCATTAGCATCCACAGCCTGCCGTCTATGCGTGGAGCCACGTGTCAGCGGAATCTGTCTGAATGATAGTAAAGTAGCAGTGAGGCAAGCAGCCAGGCATCTTCTATTGTGCACTCTGATAGGACTTACTGTCACACAGCGAGACATGTACTCGTCCTGTAGGAATTTTGAAGCTGTGCAAGTCATGAATCTGTTCAAAAGCAGATCCAAACTGCTCAAATAAGTGGCAAACACATGCAAAATATGTGCAGCCAGAACACATCATCTTACCGTAGCTAAAATTTGTTGTAAACGTTTACAGCTAATGTCCCTGCTTAATCCCATGTCTGAAAGCAATGTGTGTGTTCTGTGTGTCAGAATTACCATTGAGCAAATGAAAGACGAATGAACACAGCTCAACAGCAAAACTAAGGTGGAGGAATGGGTGATAGTACAAACCTTGCAGTGAGGTTAAATGTTCTTTTTATCATTTTTTTAGATGTCTTTTTAAATCTTTATGAATAGAGGGAGCAGATAAAACTCAGTTTGTGAGGTAACTAAAAGACGGCCATTCAGCTGGAGAAAAAGAAAGATTTAAAAAGTGCTGGAAGTGAAGCAAATGAAGCTTTTGCTGACCCCAGTGAGGTGTTTATCAGTGGTGTTTTATTTTAACTCCCTGTAGATCAGTTGAAGTGCATTTGTAAAAAGAAAGAAAAAAAAGGGGTGCCCAGAGATCAAAAGGTTGAAGCGACACCTTGACAACCAAATCCGAAATTCCAAGCCTGCTGCTAGTTTTGCCAATACTGGTCCTGCTGTACAAAAGTAGTGAGCTGTGTGATGTCTGCGTGGGATTTGGGGATGAAAAGGAAGAGTTGTTTGGTTCAAACCAGCAGGGCTGATCAGTCACACTGTGCATCACAAGGTTCACACCTCTAATCTTTGATTTAATAACATCATTATTCACTTTTCAAAACACGTTGAGAGCTCACTCTGTGGCCAGGACTCTTCAACAGGGAACAAACTGATGTTCACCCTCTGCTGTTTAAACCTTAAGTCAGTGTTGTGGTACTCGGATCCGGTCTTGGTCTCGAGACCGGTCTCGAGACCATTTCTTGATGGTCTCGGTCTCG
>CAEGAF010189013.1:0-38259 GCA_903067075.1 Micropoecilia bifurca | reverse complement strand
TCTACTTTTATTTTTATATTGATTCTTTTATATATTTCTTCTTTTATTTATTATTATGTCAGTTTTGGTCCTCCATAGAAACATGCATGAAGACATATTTCGTGGATATGTCTTCATGCATTTTGCACATAAGTACACTGACACTATTTCCCCTATTTTTTTTATATTTTTTTTTTGCAACATAGCTCAAGCTCACTAAGATTTGATGGAGAGCAGCTGTGAACATTAATTTCCAAGCTGTCTTGTTGGTTTCCTGCTGGAACTGTCCACCAGTTCTCAGGAGTCGTGCATCCTTTGACGCATTGTCTTTCAGAATTGCCCTGTACTTAGCTCCCTTCATCTTCCCATTAATTTTGTTTCCTCCTGACAAATAAGAATTTTCACATCATCATAGAACCTCTTCCATGTTTCAAAGTTGTGATGGTGTCCTTAGGGTGACGTGAAATGTTAGTTTTTCTCTTACAGGAAACTTTGCATTTTTGTGTTTATATGATGAAAAGCACTTTGAACTCGCTTTTTGCTGAAATGTGCTACACATATAAACTTGGTTGATTGCCTTGATTGGTTGTTTTTGTTGCTTTATATTTCATTTGCGACTTTATGTTTTGCTTAGGCTTATGAGAGTAGAGGTGGTTTAACACAAACACACGTCAGACCTTTCAGAGTTTTATGAGTATAATCTATTTCGTCCTATTCTACAAAACTTTGTTTTGGTTTATCACGTAGAATTCTAGCTAAATTCATTGAAGTTGTGGCTGCCAGGCGAGAACATTTAGAAACCCTGAAGGGGCATGAATGCTTTTGCAACATTGTAGACTGCAAAGAAAGAGAATTAGGAGAGTAAGTACAAGGTAAGTTCTAAATGGTAAGCAACATTTTTGTCTAACAAGAGCAGCAAGGACTCATTTGCTTTCACTTTATTTAAAGGTGAACCACACAGTAAGCTCACAGAAACTGAATTTGATTCATGCAGTCTTCACACATTCACCATTCTGTAGGTGATATGCAGGATCATGCATCAGTCAGATCCTGTATCAGAAGTGATATGAAATCTGAATAGTCATGCCTTACAAACAGAGAGCACTCAAAGACTTCAGCTGATGGGCTGACATGATAATGTTTTGAAATCACTGCCACTAAATTAACCTGATTCTAATAGGATCTGAAGTAGATAACGTGAAAAATTACTGTTTTCTTTTCAAGATGATATACAAAATGGAAAAGCTACAAATTGATTCCTATTTCCTCCCTTGATGGCCTCCCCTCATCTGCGCATTTTCATAATTTGAGATAAGGCGATATGGCATTAATATTCCCCTATCTTATCTTGTCACATCCTGAAATTGTTGGAGAGGATATGATTAGCTGAACAATAGCATGAGAAATGCACTTTGTGAAGGCTATCCAGGTTTTTTTTTTTTTAAAGAATGAGTGGAGAGGCTGATAATGGTTCTAGAAAGCAGACTCGTTTCTGGATCTTGCTTTGCTGTAGTCATGGGTTGGACTTTAGAAAGACCATGTAAAGAGGCCTCAGTCCTCGACTGTCATGGGTTTGAGTTCCAGCCCATTTACCTTTGCCGCATGCTTTCTCCCCTCTCTCATAACCCACTTTCCTGTCTGTGAGCATGTTCACAAATATAGATTGCACATCATTATAAATGCCTCTTGTACTTATTGTATCAAACTAATTAATGGTTAACATCTAAAACCTTTTCTCTGCGGGGCAGCCATATTGGACTGCCTATTTAGGACTAGTGTCTTGTTTACAGTATGGTCACCATATTGGAAACAGCAAAAGTCATTTATGTTAATATGTTTGATTAACATAGCAGCTTAATTAAATAAAAATTTACCATAAACTTCTGGGGGAAAAAAACACAAATGAGGTTTTGTGGTTTGACGGATATACAGTATAAGAAATCTGCTGATTAAGCAGTATGTGACGTAACATCGATGTGCATTACAATAAAGTATGCTAGATTTACTGGTATGACAGATAGTGTTGGAGGTTTTACTTTGACTAAGTGTCATCGGAGTCATTGTGTGTCATTGAATTTAATCTGTCAACATTACCGAGTTGCATCGTTAAGAATTGGTGTGTTTCTATTTACCTGGGAAGGAGTTTGACTAGTTTGACTGCAAAGTGATCTATATTTTCCATTTGCAGTTGCACCGATTGCTCATGCACATCGATGTTAAGTGGTGCAAGGTAAATAAATTAAACTGAAATAAACTAAATTAAAATGAACTGACAATACATAGAGACCAGGAGTTTTTGGAGATTTGAGCAAATATTAGTGTTAACAACGCGAGGTGTGGGAAGCGGGAAAGCATTGTAGAGCCAATGGTGCAGGGAGGACACAAAAAGCGCAGTGTTTAGGACTGGTTAAATGCACCATTAAGCCTTTTAAATTGAACTCTACCCGTCAGAGACTAAAAACAAGTGTAGCTTTCTGGCTTATCAATGGGCACCACTTAGGGGAAACAATGCCCTGTTGAGGCCCACCAGTTTCCTCATCAATGAACATCAGAAATGAATAAGGCCTGGCTGTCAGCTTTGTTTTGACTCTGATACCCACAAAGCCCTGCTCAATGTCATCCTGGTCGCGCTCCTCCAGGCTCTGCAAGCAGGTGCATCCCCCTTTTCTCAATGCACCATTTGATGAGACCCCAGATGGGTAGGGGGCTTTGGTCTGCATCCTCCTTAATCCATGGTGCTAAATAAAAATAAAAAAATTTGAATACAAAAGTTTGTTTGGCCAAAGTCAAAGCCCTGGAGCCTGGGACTCATCCGTCTGTCTGCCCAGGCTTCCCTCCTTTTTTTTTGGAAAAAGCTTCAACTCTTTTATGCCATTTTTTGGCCACGACATTAAAGAAGACCCAGGAGGTTCCGATTCCCAGTCATTCCCAGAAGAGGAATACATACAGTTACGGCAGCCTCAATGCAAAGTGTGATAGAAAAGGGAGGGGTAAAGAAAAGAAAATGTCAACTGCACACTCTGAAGAGAGAAAACAACTGCCAGCATCTAAACTCTTTCTAATACTTCCACTGCTTCATGGGGAGATTACAGCTCCTCCACTCAGGGACACAGAAAGGCCTTCAGCTTGGCAGAGTGAGAGTAGGAGAGAGAGAGAGAGAGGGGAAGAGTCAATGTTGAGCATTTTAATCTGGAGTCACAAAGATAAGATGCACTGGCAGATCAATATGTGCTCTATGGTGGCAGCTCCATGAGAACTTGCCTCTCTTTCTATGTAGTGAGAAGACTTTGCTCTCTGTGTCCCATGGCTTCATTTTAACCACAGACCACTGTTATCTATGGCAACTGTCTCTCTGTGACATCTCACACCGGGGCCACATTTAACCTCCTGAAAAAAACACACACACACACACACACACACACACACACACACACACACACACACACACACACACACACACACACACACACACATAGTGAATATCTAAATAAGATCGGCTGTGAAATTTGTCTCAATAAATCTCTCCAGGAATCAACCAGTTTGAATATTTCACATCCCGTCAGTCCTCGGCTAGCTCAGGGGGGGCAAGGCAGGTCTGATAAGGGATATTCAGAGGAGTGATTAGATAAAAAGAAAGCTAAATTCTTTCTCTCGACTGTGGGAGATGCATAGCAATGGTGCTTCCACTCTGCCGTGTCTGTGTGACTGAAGTTAAGAGTACAGGCAGCATTCAAAGTGTCACTTTTACTTAATTTGCTCTCCTTTGTGCCATTGCAGCATTCCATCATTCCAACATCATCAGATGAGCTGTTGGTGCTGAGGCATCTTCAAAAGGAAAAAAAAAAACAGATGAAATGAAATTCCTCTGTGCTTTTGAGAGCCTTTTCCAATAAATACTGAACCACCTTGAACTCCCTTAATTTTCAGCTAAATAAACATCTCCAAAAGCAAGCATACCTACATTTATTTATTTATTTCATTTTTTTTAAGAATACACAAGTGGGTTACGACTTGCTGCTGCATTCATTTCTACATCCAGGAGCTTGCATTCCTTCCAATAAAACCCCGTCCTTCACATTTCGGTTTTGGTTGCTGATGGCTGCATCCTAAACGGGAAACAGATCATAAAAGGGGGAGGTAAAAAAAAAAAAAAAAGAGGTAAGGTATGATTAGGTTTGTTTTCATCCTGGGCAGCGTTTCAAATGTAGCAGTGGCCCTAAGCCACACGTGGCCCTGACAGACAACACATAATGGCAGCAAAAATGGGAAAAAATTGTGCATTTGTCCTGCAAAAGACAACTGGAGCCATCTGAGTAAAGAGTATGCAGAGCGAGGTGTTTGCGTGTGCATGCGCGTGTCTGTCTGCGTGCGTGTGATGTGACAGCAGACCTCGCTGAGGACTAGCAATCACTCCATTCAGCATCTGCTGCCACACAGCTCATATTGTCATTCCCCAGTTTAAAGGAACCTTGAGCGGCTTCAAAGATCTTTTCAAAGCCTTAATCCTAATAGGTCGCGGTTTGTTCTGTCACATCAAAAGAGGGGAGGGGGCGGGCTGGGAGGGGGGGTAATGCGTCAGGGCTGGCAGAGATTCTTAAGGGTGGAAGATTGGCAGAGGATTTGCTGAGCGGGGAGGACTGAAATCTGAAATATCGGACACAGAATGCCTGCTGTAATAGATATGAAATAGGTCTTCTCAACAGCATGAAAGGCTGACATTTCCAGAAAGTTTGTCATGAGAAGACCCTTTTATTCCCCTTCATCTATCTGCGTTTGTACTGCCACCTTGTCCATAGTGGAAATTCGCAAGTGTCACTCTAACGGGTTAGAGAATAAGATTGGACATTTAAGATCCCCCCCCACCCCGCTCTTTCCTTTTTTATTGAATGTTTAGAAATTCCAGTGAGAGACCAATTGAGTCAGAGCTGTTCAGAAAACTGCCTTCTGCATAGCACTCAAGTAAAAAAATAAAAAATCTACCTTAGCCACTTGTTTCTTGGCCCAGTGTTAAAAGAAGCTCAATAAAACATGGCCCTGAGACAGAATTCGCAATTCCCAACATTACAATCAATTATTAGACATGGAAGTCCATCTCAATAAATTACAATACCAGTGAAAAGTTAATTTATTTAATTAAATCACCTCTAATTGAAATTAATAATATGGATTAATTACACACACACAGTGACATGTTTTGGCTATTTCTGCTCATTTCGATGATTATGGCTTAGAGCCAATATAAAACCATAATTCATTGATGAAGGAAATTAACATGTTTGATAAAGCCATTGTAAAGACTGCTAAGTGGACAGTTATCCAGCAGGCAGTCACTTTCAGCTGTAATACGGATCATGAAAAATCTAACTGTTTAAAGAATGCTGTATTTGAGGACATCAGCAGAAAGTTGAGAGGAAGGAAAAACTGTGATTAAATTAGGCGCACAAGCAGCATGTTTTGACAGCTGTGAGAAGATTGCAAAGCATAGCCCATGTCATGCAAGGATTTTATTCTTGCTGATTCTCAACACCTGGATGAGGTTGGAGTTAGTGCTTCAACAGCCACAATCCATTCAGGACAGTCCATGTCCTGAATGGATTGCAGTCCATTCAGGACATGGACTGCAATCTCATTTGTTGTATTAAATCACTCGTGAACCGGAAACTACCAGAGACAGTAACTGACACCTTTTTGTGGCCTACACCCCAAGTTAAGGTCTGAAGCTGACTTCTCACAGATTACAATATATAAAAGCATTGCAATGGAAAGTTGAGTGGAAGAAAAATCTGCAGTACAAAAAAAAACAAGCCCAAAAGAATAAGTTAGTGTTTTAAGAGCAAACACACAAATGTATAAAGGAGCTGCACTGCAACTGGACCAGGGACAACATGAAATGTCATTTATTTATATGGAACATTTTAAAAGCAGCCACAGCAAAATCCTTTACAGTCAAACTAAAATAAAATGAAAAGAACAAGAAGTATACGAAAATAAGAGCAAGTTTGTGACATGAATAGAAAACCATAATAGACAATAAACCTTGTAAAATTATGTGTTAAAACAACTTCATTTGTATTGAAATCAAATGCTGAGGTCAGACTCGTGCAGAATTTATATGCAGCTGAGACCTAACAAGATGTATGCATAAATCTGTAAATAAGTTGAGGCGGCTCCTGGAAAATCATAAATTGCCTGTATTTTTATAGTGCTTTAGTCAGAGGACTCCAAGGTGCTTTGCACTACATTCACCCATTCACACACTGACAGCAGTTTTCTACACTTCACCCACAGCTGCTCTGAGGCAAACAGTTGGTGCCGCCAGGCCATCTGACCACCACCAGTAAGCAAGGTTATTGAAGAGTCTTCTATAGGACACAGCAACAGAGATGAGCAGAGCAACTCAGTGATTACAGGACTAGTCTTTGCCTCCTGACCCACTGTCACTCAATCTGGTCACCATTATATTTGGGTCTGGATCTTGTCTATTAAATTTTATGTGAGCACAAGAAAGTAAGCAACAGCACTATTGCTCAGTGGTCCAAAGTCCTCTTCAGGCCTTTAATGTTTTTTGGGGTTAATCAAGGTACCAGATAATGGAGGATGAGTGAAGAGGCACATAATTCAAGTTATTTGAGGTTCAGGCTGATGTTTTCAAAGTCATTGATGAATTGAGAAGGCTTGCCATCCAGATCTCTTAGAGGTTCTGAGCTGTGTTGAGAAGCTTCATGCTAATTTCATTTTCTAGCCCACTCTGCCAGGAGTGTCAATGCCTAAAGTAATGACTGTATATAAAAATATACCTGGTTGGCCAAACCTTTGACTTAAGCCCCAAGCATAAGTTAGTTTGACAAACTCAAAGAAACCTTTTGAGTTCTTTTGAGTTTGTCAAGAGCACAGCGAGACACCAAAAGAGTTAAAGGCAGCCATTAAAACAATCTGTCACAGAAGCGGTTCTTCTAAATCAAATTAAAGAAATGAAATAGGTGTTCAATTATATTCTGGTTCACTTTTACCACCGGAATAACGCACTAAAAAGCTCCAGAGAGATTGTAAGATGAGAGAACTCGTTGACGTCCTCCATTTGAAATGCTTCCATCACATGGATGATAAAGTTCAAATCAAGTCTGCCAAAAGCATGTAGTGGATTTGAGACATGCTAGACCTAAGAGTCACTTATGTGTTTACTCCTCACCTCTCTGACACTTTATCAGCTCAGAAGGTGTCTCTCTTGCATTTCCCCCGATCGACTTGCCGGACAAAAAGAGATGGTTCCAAGCGTTTCAACGGTGCACAAGTGTCCTACTAATTAGGTCCTCATGGGAAACTGAGCATTGATTTTCTGTCAACGCCTATGCAAGATAAAAACAAACTGGGCTGTTTGTCTTTTTCTTCCAATGCACCTTGTGCAATTAATAACACCGATAAAGCAGTCAGAGCAACGTTTGCAGCCTAAGCAAAGGACACTACACCCATGGGAACCCATATTTGTAATGATGCAGTTTAATTGTTGGCAAGTTTTTTAGGAAATAGGTGGCAATGCACCTCGCTGGGACTAAACAAAGTTTGTTGAGGATGGAAATGGACTGAGTTGTCTGACCAAAACATATCTTTTCAGGCTCTGCAAAGGCATGAAATCCCTCTTGTGCTTGTTATTTCACACTCCTGTGGCTCTAGCTTAGGCTGACGGTGACACAGTAAACAAACAAATACATGTGAAATCACACAAGCCACACACATACGTGCACAGAGTACTAAAACAGAAAGGAGAACTTACTAATGACCTCGCATTTTTAGGCTACTCACTCACACAGAATATTTAGGAACCCACAGAGCATTTTGAAAACCCCACATCATATAGAACACGCTATAATCTTTTGGATTTTTTTTAAATTATTAACAAAAAAAATAAAAATAATCCCTTGAGAAACTCAGTGTTGAGCACACCGATAACTGCTGTGAATAAATAATGGTTTCACTATCACACCAGACAACATGACAGCCACCTGCTGATCCAAACACACACAGGTACAGCCAGCTTGGGTGACTCGGGGCCGTACAGTTTGCCAGCAAACTAATCAGTGAAAGGGATGAACTCCAGGCTTGTCAGAAGGGGTCGGAGATGTAGGTGGAGGAGGTGGCGCAACACAAGCCACAGCAGAGTGACACGACTTGAAGAATGGGAAGAAAAATTCTCAAATCCCCCGGTGTGGGAGGTTGGAAGAGCACAACCCTCAAGGAGGTGAAGGAAGCTCCGCTGTTTGCTGCCCACACGTTACCTGAATGTGTGGCGATCTCAGGCGAGCACCTTCAGCCAGGCTGTGATAACTGGGTTCATGCTTGTAAATGGATATCTGCTGATGGACATTTGTGGGTGTACATGCCGGGTGCTTTGGTGATTGGATTTTGTCATTAGAAGTCAGTAATGGAAAACAAGAAAATAAGTGGGGGGTTTCCCCAGATTTCTTTTAAAATACAAAACATTTCATTGTATTGTGAGCCTTGTTTCTATCTTGTAGCCAAAATTTGATTAGAAGGAGATTAAATTTGTTTTGGTTTTTCTTTTTAGATAAAAGAAAAAAATCACAAATAAAGAATACATTTTAATAACCCTAGAAAGGCAACTCTAAATAATAATTTTTAATATATTAAATAAGAAAACATAAAATAACCAGTAAAGAGAAATCTTCAATTACTACTCATATATTGCACGAGAGCCAGTTATTGACATAAGACTTATCTGCAGTCTGTTAAAAATACCCACCCATATAAAAATTCAGGCTATCCAGGTTTTTATTTTTAATATGCTTCTTTCTTTTGTAGTTGTTTTTTCCTCATCCATTTGTTTTGTTGTTGATACTTTGATCAGCACAAGTGAGGTGTATACAATAAATGTTGCCTCTTAGTCTGAGGATTACATTTTTTGCTAAATATATCAAATAAATACAGATATAATCATTTTGAACATAGCTTTTAAACTCTAACTTTTTTTCATTTCCAGTGAGCCAGTTGTTAAAAGAGCTGGTTCTTGCCATATACGTGGACAGTGTTGTGATGTCACGAGGGGAAGACTAGAACAAGTTGGGAAGCTTAGGGATTTCATATTTTCTTATTTATTTCAGACTAAAAAGAAATAAAAGTGACTTATTATGGTTATTGTGTGTTTTAAAATTAAAATCTAAAAAAAACACATAATTTTTTTAAAATATAGGTTTCTAATGAGAATGTCTTGTTGGTAGGTAGTTCTGTTTTTTTTTTTCTTTTCATCTCAAAGCTCCCACATATTAAAAGCTGGCAAATTTGCAATGTCCTTTGGTAATTTTTATCCTGTGGTAAATATTGAGATCTTAACCTTAGCACAGATAAATATGACATACTTTATCAGACGTTTAATTCTGAATCTACACTGTTTGTCATAGTGGTGAGAATAAGGAAGAAAAGCACTGTAGTATGACATCAGAAGGTAATTTCCTATTGGATTCCATCACCAGAATACAGAAATCTTAAAATACTTTGTTATTCTTGGAGGTCATTTGAGTTTAATTTTAGATTTCTTTAAATTTAAATCAAAAGACTGTTGAGGTCAGAATGGATATTTTAGTTTTTGTTTTCATGTTAAAAATAAGAAAAATAAAATAACTGATAAATAGAAAGAAAAAATTGGCCTCTTTTTTTTCACAGTTTTAGTCAGAAACCTTTATTCTGTGACCATATACTGTACCATAGGACAAGTTGTTTGTCTACACCTTAAAAGTGTTGTCACATGTATTTTTTATTGAGCTGTGAGTCTAACCATGTTGTATTGTGATCAAGACTATCACGACTTAAGGTTTTGCCTCAGGTTCAGTTTTTAATTGTCTCTCAAGCACTACCCCATTAGAAATGAGAATTCATTTTGATAGATAAACTCCATGTCTTTGAAATCTAAGGCCTCATCAAATTGAACATTTTGTCTTTAAATTCAAGAATGTGGTGTTTGTCTCAGCCAAGAGAAGCATTATAACAGCTCCTTAACTGATCACCGCTGGAAACCAGTCGGTGTCGGCATTTAAAGGTACAAGACTGCAATTCAGGAGGTAATTTCACATCTTAACAGAATCCAATTAAAAGCACTGGCATTTCAATTAAACCTCCCCCTGGCTCGTCGCTATGGTGTCACATCACAAGTTAAATTGGAATCAGATTACGGAGGGAATCTGAAGAAGTATTTTTACATCGCAATAAGGATCATGCATTCCTGATAGAGGACCCCTGTCATGCATACTGCAGGCAGAGGGGAAAAATATCTTTGCCAACATTATTCATTTAATTCTCCCTCCTTATTAATTTCACAGCAGATTACCTGAGAAGATACGAAATGCTGTCAGCAACGAGCTTTAATTAAGTGTGGGGTATGTTGCTAAGAGTACCTTATGTGAAACTGCTGCCTTATAATGCTCTTGTTTTAATTACTTCAGAGTGCCCCTCATTAACCTTTTATGGAGATGTGCTAAAAAAACTCCAACATGCATTCAAACACTACACCTACCAGGAATCTTACATTTCCATCCACTTCTTTAAGATCAATCCCTAAAGCTCATCAATTCTCACGAAGAAAAATTCAAAATACACGTAACTATGACTTATCAAACTGAGCTTTAAAATGTTTCTTGTGATGGTTAAGATTTACAGCTAATGATTCAGTTTTTTAGAAAACGTGAATATTGCATAAGACCAATGATAAAGATACCTTAAGTAAAGCTGCATTGTGGCATAAAGAAACTAGGGCAAGAGCATTGGGAGTTATTGAACAGACAATCATTCACACCCTCTGAACATGAGTATGACAAAACAAGTTGTTTATAAATGTGTGCTGTATCCAAAATTGAGTGGAAGAAAAACAAATTTGGTAAAAAAAAAAAAAAAAAAATAGTGCACAAGCGACAGAGAACCAGAACCCATTCAGCATTTTTGGGAAGTCCCAAATTTATACCCACATTTTGTTAAAACTGTAAGAAGAAGAAGAAGAAAAAATGTGGTAGAAGAAGAATAGTAAGATTGTGAAACAAAACTCACTGAATAGTCTTTTTTGGGGGGTATTTTCTCAAAGCATAAACTGTGACTTTAGTCAGTGCTTCCTGAACCACCACACATATGTAGAATAAGCCTTATGCTTGTTTGAATTACTTCCTCTCCCACTCTTGTAACACTTACGTAGACATGCTCCAAAAAAGACAGAGTACTTTAAAAAATATTACACCTCTGAGGATGATTATTATGTCGGTTTCTGTACAGCTAATAAGGTGAATCTGATAATTACTCCAGAAAATGATTTCAAAATAAAATAAATAGTCATTACAATTAGCCCGATTGTGCTTTGAATATGTTAATTGTGAGATAAACCTGGTTGCTCTGTGATGACCCCTGGTGGGGGGAATAACTCAAATTAATAGGACATTGTAAATTGATTAAAAAAAAATATACTTCTAATGTGAAATATATTCGGAAAATATATTATTACTCTTTTTTCATTTAGTCAATTCATTTCTTCCTATAATTTAAAAATCCTTAAAAAGAGCCTCATATTAAGTTAGCTTCAATTTTGTACACTGGTTTTCTGATTGCATCATTGTTCCATGGTTAAAGCAGCTGCAGGTGGCCAAACAGGAAATTTCCCATTTATATTACTTTTGCTTTTAATTTTCTTCCTAATTTTCTCCATTTAAGTGTCAAAACTTGTGCCAAAAAAAGAAAACCCCGCTTCTGGTAGCTTGTTCAATGTACATCCTCGTCAAGTTAGTGTAGTTTAACATGAGACATTAGCTTTTAATGGCACTTAATTGTCCAAAAAGGAAATCCATAACCACATAAGGAGAAAAGTCAAGTATTTCCAAGCTCTTTATAAGAACAATTTAGAGCAGACAAGTGCTTTTCAAACCTTGGCTTGAATTCAGTCCGGTCTGGTCAGGGTGAGAGGTGGCCTTCATTTGTGAGCCTGCAGTGCCACCATTTGGCCATAACCAAAACCTTCATTCACTGCTTCGTCCTGGCACTTGGCAAAGAAACCAAAGACACTACTACTGTTTTTTTTTAAAGAAATGGTCTCACCTTAAAAAATAAAGGCCTGTAATTACCCCCAACCGAATACACAACTACACAGCATAGAGCCATAAAATTACAATAAATTATTTTAAAATTTGGCCACAACGAACTATTTCCAGGTGCAGAATTAGAGAGGGAAGTAAACAACCAGGCCCACTGTTGTTAGTGATGGATTATTCTCGGTCAATGCCATCTTGGATAATGAGCAGTAACTTGCATTTCAAGAACAGGGTAGGTTTGCCAAGAAGGAACGGTGATTACAATCAATTAAGAGTGATGACAAAGCATCAACAATAACCCAGGGTAAGTGTGCGCGCGTGTGTGTGTGTGTGCGCGCGTGTGTGTGTGTGTGAGTGTAAGAGAGAGAGATAGAGAGCTTGTGTTTTATTCACACATCCTTCCAAACAACCCTGTTTTGTGTAATCAACATCTGTTGTGACAGGCAACCTCCTTCTTCCTCAGAATGGCCCACTTCAGATAATGAGTGTCATACCAAACTGCAGGGCAAAGGCTGATTTTGCTTCTCTCTCCTCCTCCTCGACGGCCTCCGTTCTCACTTCCCTTGGTTCTCTCTCCTATCATCCAACGCATCCATTGTGGAGATCTTGAAAACGGGAGATAAATGCTCTCACAATATTGTCTGTGCTCAAAATGTGGGGGCAGCAGATGGAAGGCAGTATACTTTCTTCCCCGCTTATTGAGGATAGAGACTTTAGTGCAGCTACCTATAAAACGCAGGAATCTTGGTTTTCTTTTGAGATTTTGTGCGGCATCCCTGAGAGTTTGCCCTCCTAGATAATTCTGAACCACTTTCACTTGCTAATTTAACACTTGACGTGCAAGTCACAGACTTGGGAGGAGAAAAAAATGCTTCAAAATACATTTAAAAATGACCTGTTTCTTTACATGCATACTAATGGTTTAGGCGCCATCTTCTGGTAAATTTGGTCAATTTAAAACAAACGTAGAGGTTCAAGCTTTATGCATTTTTAGTTAGCTAAGAATATGTTGTGGCACTAAATCAAAAGCAATCAAAAAATGCATACAATTTAGTAATTCAGCTTAAAAAGTGAAATCCTTATATTACATAAATTCATTAGACACAGAGTGAAATATGTTAATGTTTCAGTGAAGCTGATCTCAATTTATTTTCAGATAAACTGTGAGTCTTAAATAACAGCAATAAAAAGCTTGGTGTTTTAACTCAAAAATGCTATGTTATGTCCATGTTAAGGCCTAAAGTGATGGGGAAACTACTGACCTGATCTTTTGTGGGACTTTCTGCTGACCGCAAATGTAACACATACAAGATTAGTTCCAAAAATGCAGCTTGGAAAATTATTGTATCGAAGCATGTTACTGGAAAGTTGAGTGGAAGGAAAAGATGTAGACGAGCCAAACAGATAATCTCAATCCAAACCTTGGACTGTGGCTGAAGTCAGAGCTTCAAGACATTTAACAGCTTCTACACAGAGATTTATCAAGGCACGGCTGCAACTGTTGCATTGCTTGCGATTAGCCACTACTAAACCAGATACATTGAAGTTTTTCAGGCAGTGATTATTTGAGGGGCTATTTCATCTGCACGAGCTGATCGACTCATGTCATTTTTTATGTTAAAAATCCTTTCTTTAAAAGTTTTATGAAACCCGGACAGAATGCATAGTAAAAACAATTGGTGGAACTTTATGTCTAAAGGCCTTGATTGTAGTCATACCCAAAGCTTTTGGTTGCAGGGCAGTGCTGCCAACACCCCTGTCATTGCATATCTTAAATATATTTCAAATGAAGCTGTGTTGCATTAGGTTATATTCAGAAACATAGCAACCCAGATAGAAATGTTCTGTAGGAATAGTTAGAAACAACCCTGAGAGACCATTCTAGTCGTTAAATAAAGTCATTTCTACCAAGAACCAAAAATACATTTTTCACCTTAGCACCAACACTCATATTCCGTAAATTGATACTGACAAGTGAAATGATTGCAACTACATTTCAATTCAGAATTGCTGATTAATATTTTCCTGTAATATTACCAAACTTTAGACTTCTCTCAAATTATAAACATTTTCGTCCAGAGATTCCTGTCTGTAGTGTGGAGCTAATTATGCTTGAGATTATTTAAATAGGTGACTCATATTTTTCTCATCAATACCTTAAGTATTACATGACTAAAACCAGCTTTAGCTTTGGTGCCACAATGAGTGATTTCATAGTGAATGGAAACAAAATAAAATAAAATATAATCACATCTCATTTAATGAGTAAACGTCATTTATTTATTACATGTTATAATACCGGGTTCACTCAGTGATGCAAATTACTTGCACTGCATGCAAAAGTTTGCAGTTTATTGTATTATAATGATTAAAATATTTTACTATAGGTGGGATGATTCAAATCTAATTTAGACGTATTTTTTAACTATTCCACCTGAACAACATTTAGGACAATTTGTTTTGTGTCTTCAAACCACCAAATATTTGGTAGTATTTTTTCCCTATTATTCTCAAGCCAAAATATATTAGCTGGGGTTCTACTGACAGCGGTAATTATAACAATGGGGTGTGTCTCCAAAAACCCAGGAAGTCTTGAAACAACCTATTAAGACTCTGTTTTGGTAACATTTTGAGACACATTATGAAGATAAAGAAACCTATAACACTTATAAACTTCCTATTAAAAGTTATTTGCTTTGTCCAATTATGTCAGCATTCTAAATAACTTAGGTCAATGTCAAATAGAATTAACTTGGTGTACTGTCTCCTAATGGTTGCAAAAGAAGCTTTTCATATATTTTTATTTTTATTCTGACTTTACATGCATTTTTGTCCTGGTTAAATCCAGCCTTGAATTCTTTTCTTAATCTTTTGATTTGTTTCTAATTGTTTTAAGCCATTATTCAACATTCGTTTCTCTGAAGAACATAGGTTATGTTTTACACATTATTTTTTTCTCTCCTTTATATTCTTTGATCTGTCAATTTTCTAACTTTCAGAACACAACAAACAAGCCCTAAATTAGCCTAAGGTCAACGTGGATAATCATAAAAGCAATTCAACATCATTTCTGTTTGTGAAATGATGGTAAATTGAAGAATTTAATTTATTCAGAACTGACGTTCTGAGCAGAAATTATGATTTTCTGACATAAATTGTGGGATGTTTTCCATTTCTTTTTGCTCTTTGACATCATCTTGTACGCATAACAGGAGTCTATTGTAGGTGGGGTAAAATATATATGAGGAATTGACCAAAACTGCCTTCACATTTACACATGTTATAAAATCACAACCATAAAAAAAAATCTGTTTTTTAAGGGAGAAAATGACTCAAATCAGCCTGCCCCTATGTGAAAAAGTAATTGCTCCCTTTCCTAAATCATGAATGAACTCTGATTAAACTACATTTCTTATTAAGACACATTCACTAGTGAGCCTAATTATTACCTGACCTGCAGAAATAATAAATAATTTACACACAAGCACATGAAAACTGAACAATCTAAAGAGAAATAAATTGTCTAAAACGATAAAAAACTGTAGAACAGTCATTAATAATAATAATAATAATAATAATAATAATAATAATAATAATAATAATAATAATAATAATAATAATAAACTTTATTTTTTGAACATTTTCAAATAAAGTGCTGAACTCTTACTAGAAGATAACATAAAATGAAAACAGACTAAAACAATACAGTTTAAAAACAGATAAAACACAGAGGAACACCAATAACAACCAGTAAAATTTTAGGCAGCTGCATTCATCAGTCTGGAAAAGGTTACAAAATGATTAGGCTGTGTTTATACTGCAGCCAAAAGTGACCCAATTCAGATTCTTTTTGGACCTAACCGAACTTGTATCTGATCTTTTCATGACAGTCTGAACAACACAGGAGAAGTACATGCAACCAAAGTGAGAACTTTAGAAAACATACAGCAATGGCAAATCTAAAACGCTTTTGATAATCCTGAGTTTGACTGAAATAAATAAAAAAACATCTGCAAATGAGAGTGGGCCAAAATGCAGAAAATTGGATTTTGGCCCACTCTCTCCCAATATCCCACTTTAATCTTTGTCTCTTTAAATGATTAAAGAGACAAGGTTTCATTTAAAGAGACAAGGTTTAATCTGTTGTTGCCACACTTATTCAAAGTATTGTTTTGTTGTGATGTTAGACATTCATCGCAAGTTTTGCATTGCATGTCATTAGGGCAGCACGGATATTATTTATTTATTTATTTATTAGCAATTCTTTTGTATAATAAAGTATACATGTCACTTTAATGATAAATGTCCAAAATCTATTTACCTTCGTCTTATGTTCAAGGTTTTGAAATATGACTTTATATTTCATTCAGATATATAACTTTATATTTCAAAACCCTGAAAATTTATAACAGGACTATTGAATTTATTATATGATTTCTCTGAGGATAAAATGCGCAAAGCATACACCAGAGGGCGCTTGCGAGCTATGACAAACGCCAGTCCTTTATTAAATAAGCTACTTGAGCAACTTATTGTGTTTGCATACTTTTAAATACTTATATATTTTAATTCATTCTTAATTCATTTTGGAACAAGCTTTTATCTTTCGCGTTCTGAAAGCTCTTGAATCGAGCGGTATCATAATCCAGTAGCTTATTTCTAAACCAGAAAGCAAAATTTCGGGTTATTTTGAATAGACTGGAAATGCAAGGTGGAACTGCTTAATAAACAAAAAAGGATATGTTCAGATGACCTAACCAGTCCCTTCTGTCGGCCGTGCTTCCGTATTTACACACCCACCAAATAAAACACACACACACACACACACACACACACACACACACACACACACACACACACACACACACACACACACACACACAGGACAGGGCTCGCTAGCGGCCGTCGGGTGAATGTTTACCGAACAAGCATAGAGTGGTGGTGCGGAAAGTGACAGTCACACTGGAGCCTTGGTCTATGGTGAAACACAGGTGATTTCTGCTTCCACGGTTGCATTTTACAGCGGAA
This sequence comes from Micropoecilia bifurca, assembly GCA_903067075.1. Taxonomy (NCBI): domain Eukaryota; kingdom Metazoa; phylum Chordata; class Actinopteri; order Cyprinodontiformes; family Poeciliidae; genus Micropoecilia; species Micropoecilia bifurca. The sequence continues at coordinate 21,178 of CAEGAF010189013.1, read as the reverse complement.
TGTTCACTCGAAGGGGTCATGGGGACGTCAAGAAATCTACACAGAAAGTTCTGGACCCAAAGAAGGATGTTTTGACCCGACTGAAGCACCTGCGAGCGCTGATAGGTGAGTGAAAAGTCACCGGCGGTGGTTCCTGGATGCTGCACCGTCGAGGCTTTAGCTGCAGGAGCTAACGTCAAACACGGTATCAGGTTAGCCGTCTGCCTGTCTGAGCGGCTACTAATTACAGCTACCTGACGACTAAGACACCCATTATCGGCGTGGAATTAAGAAAAACACACTGAGGTGTTGAAATGCGCTCTTACTAATATTTGCATTTTTAGATTTTATGAGGCTTTCTTAAAAACAACAACAGCGACAAGTCTCAATGTGATGCGGATGGAAGCTAGCTAATATGAGCTAGCTCCCTGGCTGCTAACTAGCCAGCCAATATTGCTAGCTAATGTTGACGAGCATCAATATATATTCTCACCACCTGTCTTTATTATGCATTCCTGAGTCATTGTTAGTCTTAAAAAATAAAAAATAAATAAACTAATGAATGAATATAAAATTAGACATTTAAAAATAAACCTTGAATGTAAGAAATTCCCTATACTCTATATCATTATTTGAAAATAATGCGCGACGTACACGTGTATCACATTTTTTCGATCTGTTTATTAACAAGGAAGTGCAGGTTTAATGCATAATAATAACTATTGTGCTCTCCTTGTCCTACAATATAATCATTTAAAGAGACAAGGTTTTACTTGTTCAAAGTATTGTTTTGTTTTAAAAAAAATGTGTACACCCTGCTGCATTGTTGAATACCTTAAACCTTAATATATACAATTCTATTCAAATTCAAAACTATTTAATGTATCCCAAAAGGAGATTAAATGTTGTCATAACTTACATTATTGAAGTATAGCCAGAGTGGCTCATGATGCTGTAGGTAGGAAACATCTCCAGTAGCAGTCAGTCTTGCAACAAATCTGAAGTGGTCTCTGACTGAAGACAGTTGCTGCATGACTCACATGACATGCTAACGGCACAACATCCAGGCAGCAGAGACATATTACACAGTGACATGTCCTGGGTGACACCATCAGTTGTTGGCAATCACTGCTAATCCACCTCATTTGCTTCTGCTGATCCACTTTAAATCTCTGTCTGGCTGCATGGCTAGAATGCTAAAACTTTGCAGTCAGGAATTTGATCCTTGCCCGTTGTGATCAATGTGAGAGATGGTTTGATCTTCTTCATCACTACTACTAGCTTGAACCACTGATATGTCAATGCTTTTGTGTTGTTTACACCAAATTCTGCCCCTACCATCTAAATGCTGTTTAAATCGAGACCAATTAGAGCAGACAATGTTTTTCCCATCTTTTATTGTCTAATTTTGGGAAGCATGCATGAATCAGCCCTAGTTTCCTGTGCTTAGCTGACAGGAGAGGCACTTGGATGGTCTTTTGTTGCTTCTACTTCCCCTTTTAAAGGTTCATCACGTTGTGTGTTGAGTGATCTTATAATATGTTTTGTTTGGATATTTGACCGGTTTGATCATCTCAGACCTGTCTACTTGTTTTCATGTGAACTCTGACACCAAAAAATAATTATGCCCAGAAATAATATGCTCTTACTGGGCATATTTGTTTTCGGTTCACTCTGTAAATTATTCTAATATTTTTTCCTAACTTTGCTTTTGCATTTTTATATATGGACTAAGCAAATGAAAGTTTCAGAATAAAACATCCACTCAATTTTGTAGTTTTACAATTATTTTACATTATATAATAACTTATTTACACTGCTCCCTATAGTAGTATCATTGTGAGTACAACATAAGATGTTGATAATATATTTTTAATTTATCAGAATTTCTGCTTGTTTAGCAAGTCTGGCGTCAGCTTTTAGCAGATATGTTCTTGTGGCTCACAGGCTGCTAAAATATCTCCAAACAGACTAGTCTTTGTTAATAGTATATATTATACATTAGCTCTGTTAACCTGTTGATGATAACAAGTAATCTTACTTATACTGGGCTTATAGTGTCGCCACCAACCTTGCTGCTGATTTTTGGGGAACAAAATCTTGGTCTTATTCTTTGGCCAGCAAACATACTTCTTAACAAAACAGGCAAAATTCACAGTCCTACAGCGTAAGTCAATATGTGAACATTGTACAAAAAAAATCGAATGTTATATTTGCAGACCATATAAAAACAAAATGTACTATCTTGCATAATATTCATAAATAACCTTATGTATCACAGTAGAATGTACTGCTGCTTAATTATTTTATTTATCATGTGGCTGTAAATGGGAATTCTAAATATTTAACAGACTTGTTGGAAGAGTGTAAATATTGTATTAATTCCTGAATTAAGTGTTTCATTGAAGACCATGTAGAAGTTTCATAGTGTAATAATGAATGTTTTCTATATGTCATCTAATTTTACAATTTTGTCATTTTATTCTCGCTTCTGCATTTAACGTCGCATATATATAATTTTGTTTTTAAAATACACTTATTACACTCACGGTACAAAAAACATTTGACACATCCTGTTGGAAAAGAGGATAATGTGCATTTGAGATGTTTGGGGTTGGAACATTTGTTGACGTATACATGGTTAATTGTGACCTTCACATGGGGACATGTCCTCTGTTTCATTGAATTCTTGTACAGCAGAACAACAGTGACCGCCATTTTCTGCTTTCTGTTGCTTTAGAAACTTGAATTAAACTTTGGAAATGTTAACTTAATGGAACTTGTCAGCTACAGGAGCATAAACACAGTCAATGTCAAGACTAGTGTGAACGACGTGAAGGTCTGCACAGATCGCTGCACGTCCCCGAGTGTTTTTCTTTCCCTCCATGTGCGGCTAAAGATAAAACTGGTGTGTTTTTCCAGCTGATGACGGTACATGCTGATGTGTCCCAAACTTGCTGATTTTACTATGCTTTCAGCTAAGGAAGGATTTCCTCCTCTTCATGTTGGATCCTGTGTGGCCAGGAAGTGGTGATTAGAAATGGGGTGTTATGGAGGAGAGGACAGGGACTTGGAAAGGAAGGGTGAAGGACAGAAAAAAAAACAGCTGTCATATCATTTTGTGGAGTTTCATCTTCTCAAGATAATTCTGCTCATTATACAGATTTAAAAAAAAAAAAAAAAAACATTTATACTTTAAGCAAACCCAATGTATTGCTCATTTTTGATTGTGCAAGCTTTGCCATTCCTAAAACAATTTCAAAGCAGTGTCCATAAAAAGTATTAGTTACGTGTTTATTTATATTTTATTCTAAAAATGGGATGTCGATTTTTTTTTTTTATAGCCTTATCAAAAATCAATGGAAACATCTTTGTGTTACAGTAATCTAACCATTCCTATAATTGCACACCAACATTTTTCATGTTTCCACTAGTATTTTGATGAGTTCTGTGTCTGTGAGCAACCCTAATTTTCTCCACCAAATGTTATTCGTTTTAAGTCTGGGTTCTGACTGGACAGCCTCAAAAATGTTTGTGATTTCCAGTCAGATTAAACTTCTTTGTTAAAGGGAAAGATTATTTCACATCTAAATCTGCCAGTGGCCTGTACAAATTTGGGCTTTATTTTATATGACTGTGTCTGGGGTTTGAAGTTTTTCCACACTGTTTTTATTGACTAGAAATGTTTTTAAAATTTGCCCCTCTCTTAAGGAAGGGAAAATTGTTGTAGCTTTACTTCAGCCAGCAAACCAGCAGTTTGCAGCAACCCATTTAAGAAGGCAATGCACCTTTACTTGCATATTTCATTCAGTAACAGTAACAGATAGTTCTGGTTACTCCATCACTTTCTCTGGCATCTCAATATGAGGACTTTAAACTTTAAAATATTAGAGGTTGGAAACTGTAACTTTAAAACTTGAGTATATGCCAACATCAGTTATCGGCCTGTGAGTAGAGACGATTCACGCTGACCTCTTTAACCTGCTGCGTGACTCACTTGGACAATTCTACAAGCATGTCTTTTATAGACAACATGAATAAAGCAGAAGCTGCCACTGTTGTAAAATACCATCAATCACTGCTAAAGTTACTGTTAAAGCTTCTGTTAAGCTGTAAATGTTGTGCTGTGTCTGCGTTTGAAAGCTTTGTAACAGTTCCCAGTTATTTCTTAATCAAGAGATCAGACTGTAGTATCCACGGACCAGGCTATTTTCAGACTGTTTTTGCTCCCTGAACGGATCTGTGGGATAGTGTGTGAAAGCTGCTGCATGTTAATTCGTCGGTCATGCCTGGCTTCTTTTGGCTGAGGTTGTTAATTACAGCAGGCCGACCAAACCACCTGATCGCTCACTGCTCCACTCACTGGTGGCACACAGGGGGCTTTTCCTTCTATTCTTTCCAGTTCCTATTCTGTGGTGGTTGCTCTCCTCCTTGGTCCAATGATGCCTGGCAGGGTCCAGTTTATTGTAAAAGGATAACTTTAAAGGAAGGTTTAAGAAGTGCTGGAAAGTCATTTCAGTAAATACTTGTGAGGGAGGATATTTCTTTTTTTTTTTGTTTGTTTGTTTTTGTTTTTCCACCTCTGGTTTGACTAAAACCAGAAGTCGCTTCTTTTGCTGGTGTAAACAAGCTCAGGCAGCATGATGCTGAACTGCTGATGGGAACAACAATGCATGTGTACCAAGTGTTACTAGTGATAACCGGTGTGTTGTAGTTTAGGTTTGCACTCTCATTTTAACTTGTAGATGACTCTGATCTGCATTTTAATTACAGAAAGTAAATGACGTGTCTGATACCTTACTTTCCCTTATTATGGGCTTTGAGTGTTGTTGGGGTCAATTGAAAGTGCTGTTGTTATTGGAGGAAATCAAAAGCTGAAGCACCAAGAGAAGCCATGACTACAAAACTAGAAGGGCCCTCGAGAAGGTCCTCTCTCTGTGAGGCTGAGGTAAACGCTTCATCACTCAGCTTCTAATTCTCCCCTTTTTGTTAAACACTTAATTTAGGCTTACAGGCAGCGATAGCTCTTTTCTTTTATCTGGCACAATATAGGTGTAACATCAACACCTTAATAGTATGTCACTTTAACACTTAGCCAATATTAGAGGGTTCTTTAAAACATTTAGTGATCATTTCAGTTTTGTTCCCTCTATGTTATTAAACTGTACAAGTGGTAAAGTGGCAGGAGAAAACACTCAGTCTCTCGTATTGTAACTAGAAGATTAAAAGCAGAAAAGCTGCACTTTATAGATGTACTGATCCTGAATTAAGGCAAGTTTCAAGTTTGATACAGATTTTAGTTGACTCTGATTTCAGCCAGTAAAATTTTTCAGGTTATGGCATAGAGGTATTTATAATCAAAACTCAACAAAAAAATACAGCATAACATAGTAATACACCTTAATAACTTTATTTTTGTGCACAAAAAATTTCAATTTTACAGCAAAAAAAACAGCTATCTTAGTATTTGAGAGGAAAATACTCTTAATTTGTTGTTTGTTAGACAAATATTTTTTTTATTGTAGCTGAGAGCTTTTCGTGATAGGTTGTTCATTATACGTATATTGAAACCTGAGAGAGAGCAGTCACTGTTAAACAGCTCCACAATTAAACAGTTTCTCTAATATTTCAAAGATAAAATAATTACAATGTTGAAACTGATTCCAAAATCAAACGGCAGTGATTTGTATGTTTACTGTGGTAAGCACCACTAACACACTTTCTCCTTTTAGACCATTCAATTTAGCAGAGATTATGAAAAGACGTCAAACATTTCCAAAGTCAGCTCGTTCCATTACAAGTGTAATTTGGCTCTTGAGGAGGATAAAGAGGAGTGACTTGTCAGTGATACATTCACCTTACTGATAACTCCTGCCAACTATCTAATTCCTGAATGACAAGCTTCTTTTACACAACCTTCATAAAACTTTCATTTTAAACTTTCTTACTTATTAAATTGACTAATTGAATATTCTCAGATGTAACTTCAGCATCTAAAGGTGCATTCACACTACTCTGTTTTGTCTGGTTTAATCAAATTCTAGTTTGTTTGCCTAGAAAGTTCAGTTTCTAGGCAAAAAGGTAAATAGTTTTTTTTTTTTTATGGTTTGGTCTGTTTGACAGTGCGGTGTGAAAGAGAACTGCAACTGCTGAAGTGACAAATGTTGCAATTTTGGCCCCCGGTTGAACCAAGTCAACTGGACTGTCAGGTTTGAAAATCTTATAATGTTGTTTTCAGTTTGACCTGGTCGTGCATATGAATGACCATGACCAGTTAAAAAAATTGTTAAAAAAATAGCTGTTTCTAATTGAGCAACTGATTGACTTAGTTGCAAGATGCTTAGAGACTAGATTAAAATTAAAATGATCAGATTGTATTCTATGAAATTAAATGTTTTCATAAAAGAATATTTACTTTAGCCTCAGAGAAGCTTGAATACAAAACGGTTAATTAAATGTAGACTGGTTTAGATATGTTGCCGAATTGATCCTAGATGCAAACAAAAAAATACTGTTATTTGAGACCTGTCCTAATCATCACTATGATAAAGATGAAGTTAAAGACTAATATTTCTCCCTTTCAAACATTTTGATTCAATATGTTCCTAATGATATGAAAATTCATGCTGGTGCAAAATAAAAATCTTCATGTCATTGACTACGTTTTATTTAATAGATTTGTTAAACTATTTGGCAAGTGAAGTGAAAAAGCAGAAGTGGGAAAAAATAAATAGCTTCACTGTGGAAGCAATGGTGGTATTGTTAAGATAAGCCTTTAGCAGCACAAAGACGTCCTGTCCTGCAATCCCTCAAGTCATTAGAATAGCAAATTTAGACATGGAAATGCATGGAGGCTGGGTAAGTCACATCAAGAGTCACTGGTGCAGGACCAGTTCCCTACAATATGACTGAACTGCTCCAACTGGTATTTTTTTGGTGACTGGAGAGCATTTATACCAGAGCCAAAACAGCCAGAGCTGCAACTTTCTGGTTAGTAAGTTGAAATCTAGTGACCTCAGATTTGCAGAAAGCTTGTCAGTGACTGCTAGACAAGTTATCTTTGAAAAGTCAGTCAGTTTATGTGGATTAAAGAAAATTCACAATAAGTACAGATTGTCACACTAAGCATTTTTCCAAGCAAGAATTAAATTATGTCCTATAAAACCATTAAAATAATGGCATTTTTATGATAAGAGTATGCAAACGAGTGACTTCAGCTTCATCTATACCCAAACCTATTTCTGTTTGGGCTTGTTTTTACTTTTTTTTTTCACTCTGAGGTATTGTTGCCATGTCATGTGTTTTCCAACTTTGGCAAAACACCAGAAATCAAATATGACACAAATCATGTGGTTCTGAATGAATGGCTTATTTATTCTCTCGGCTAGCCAGCTACAGATATTAAAACACCTTTTTCCTGTCGCTTCCAAGTGTATGATGTCTGTAATGTCCAGTGGAAAACCCGTTTGCTTAGTTGAACTACCTATATTGTTTCTGATTAATCAAACAACCAAGACCTGTGGTTTGCTGTGGCAGTAGATGCAATCAGGGCTGGATCATGGAGTGGGTTTATATTTATGTTGCAGGTCTAAGTGGCCAAATTCATGTTAATCTTTAGAGGATTTAAGACATACAAAAATAAACACTTAGCTTTTTTGTACCTAACATGTTATGGAGCCAGTTTTAGGTTGGTGAATGAAGTTTGAAACATAGCTGGTTCTATGATAATTATGACACTGCATTGCTCTGAATAATGTTGCATGAAATGACAGAGTGAAAGTTGCCAGGTCTTCTATGATCAACTGCTGAGATATGCCTGTTTGTGAAGAGCGCTGCTGTGACAATTTCACACTGGGCTCTGTGCAGCCCTTTAGATCCCAATCTGTTACACAGCTAGACATTGACCACAATTCAAGACACACCCAGACAGAGCTTGGCACAGTTGGCACATGGTGTATGTAATGAAATTACATACACCATGAGCAAAGTGAAACATTCTTGACTACCAGCATTTTGCAGAAAATGCTTTTGATAATTGTTATTACAGATTCATTGATCAGAGGTTTTGAGGCTTATTTTCATTGTTGTAAAGTTCTGAAATACTGAAAATGAATTTTAGCAGCAACATTTTCTCTTGAGGAGCTATAAATAAGTACTTTTTTCTATATTTTGAATTTGTCAGTAGATTAACCATCTTTACAAAATAGGAGTGTACAAATGAAGAACATTTTCAGAACAACCCAGAGTTAGAGCTCTTTCTCAGTTCCTTGTGCAAAAGCTACAACTATAAAGACTTCCAGTTTGACACACGTATCTATAGAAATAAAATCCATCTGAAAAATGACAACATATTTTATTTAGTCCTGTCTCTGTCTGTTACAAGACAGATTATAGCTAAGCTAAGTGTTCACTTGTCTACTTTTTCTGAACAGGGAAGTCATACTTTTATGTAGTACATTTTAAATAGAGATACATTTTTTAATACTAATTGGTTTTGTGTTATTTAAGGAAGTTGCAATTTTAGTCATAATGAAATTAATGATGTTTGTTTTAATGATGTTTTTTTTAATGATGAAATTAATGATGTTTGTTTGGAAAAGAAGCCTCTTTTCCAAAAGCATCAAAACGCCATTGAATATTTTTCATAACATCAATATCGAGTTTGTAATTTTATTGTCACAATAACCCTACTTCAAACACAGTTGAAAGGAATGGCATAGTTGAAATGGAGTAAAGGCAAGATTTCCTAAAGTTTGTGCAGATTCTTATTATTTGCCAAAATGTCACCCTGTTTAAAAAAAGGCCAGTTACATAATGAGAATACGGTTTCCTTTTGAACTTAACCCACCACAATTCAGTCTTGTGTAAAATTCCCCAGCTGTTCACCAGCAGATCTGTCACTGTAGCTCAACATAAAATAAAATATCATCCCTAAAGGTTTGGAATATTTCATCATGATCATACAAGTGTTTATGACATTAGATCAATTTCAGTGCTTATTTCACATCTTTCCAGGCCACTGAGTTGGGTAAATTGGATATGTTTGTATGCATATGAGCTACATAAAAGATTGGACTTTCTTTTTTTATATGCAAAATAAATCTATAATTTGCAATGAGAAAAACCCATCACTGTTTCAACTTATCTTTGACCAGAGTTTATTTTATTTCTTCCAGGAAAGTGTTTGCTTCTCTTTATTAGTGCACTTTGTCAGTCATACCCTTCAGGTGTTCTTCACTGGAGTCCTTAAAGAGTACTGTTTTTTTTTTCTTCCTGAAGATGCTGCCAAAAAAACCACATCACTCTTTTCTCCCTTATATTCTTTCTGGCACGAATATAGGGCACCTGCAGTGTTAGTTACCCAGCGCTGATGCAAATGAGCTTGTCTAATCAAAGACTTGATTGGGCTGGTTTTGTGTATGACCTGGCATATTAATGACTTTGCCTCAAGTGGTGTAATGGATGGCATATATTGGACTTTTCTCAGAGGATCAAATCTGATTCCAACTCTACTTCCACGGTAAAGATGTATTTGATGTGTTGTGTGCTGATTAAGTTTGAATAAAGGTGGGTGGGCAGAGTAGGATGATGTTTAAATGTTTAAACTCACCATAGGCTTCAGTTGGCTAAATGACCTTCACCTACTTGTTTACTCAGCAAGCAACTAGAGTGCACACAGTAGTGTCACACACATCTTGTTAGCTGAGCTTAAAACAACAAAAAAGGCACACTAACTATTCATGGGGAATTGCAGTAATAGCTTAAACTTAGCCTTTCCCTGGTTTACTCATGTGAAGCTCTTATGAACTGAACATATGCTTCAAAAACGGTTTATTTGTGATGAAGATGAGACCAACAAGCTGAACCATCTTTAACTCCTAGTGAACTGCTAACATCTGCTTCCCTAGAGCTTTACAAAAAGATACAGTGGTTTTGTGCCCTGCAAAATAAATGTCCACTTTGGTCACACATTATCATTTTCCAGCTGGTCGTCTGATGTGAGCGTAGAAGAGCTAATATTCTCTGGTGGTTAACAGGAAATGTATCACAATGGAGAACCCTCTCATCTGACCCAAACTTGTTTATTGCTGGATTTTTTAGCTTGAGCACACTTATTGAAGATTGTAGGTCACTAAATCATTACTTTATCAGCATCAGCAGTTCTCAAGATTGGGGGGGTGTTCCAAAGGCAGTTGTAGTAGCCGCTCTGATCTAAATCAGGCAGCCAATCATAAAGCGCTGGATTCTCCTCCTGCTTTCTGATGGGAAATTACCTAGGGGAATCCCAAACAGCTGAAACAGTGCATGAGCAAACAGCTGAAACTTATCGCTTATCACACTATTAATCGATTTATCGTTTACGCGACAGGCCTACACCTTACAGAGTTGCCTTTTTTACTCTATTGCTAAGTAATCAAGATTAGTGGGTCCCTTTCACAATTAAACAACTTTCTTTCTTTATAGTATAAACTTCACAAGAAGAAATCTAAAATCAAATGGTGTGCCTTCAGGTCTGCAGAATTACTTTGTGTGTTTTGAATTATTGCCATTTTTTAAAATCTGTGATGTTAGGAGTTGTGATATTTATTAAATATCCAATTTAAAACTAGATCACACTCGAGTTGAAAGCCAAGTAAAAAAGATGGGTTTTAAGAAGAGCTTTAAATCTTGGATATAATCTGGCATAATTTAGTATAAAAATCCTAGAATATCAAAACTTTTAAGAACACTCAATCAGCCATTATTAAAAAATTAATCTTTAATGTGAATTTATGTATTTTGTCAAAAAGAAATAAATGGATATTTGAACTCTCGAAATAAGTGTCAAAATAGATCATATAAAATACATTTTAAAATGATTTTTCAAAGAAAGAATTTGGTGCACAGGTTGTATTTTCTCTAGCTCAGACAGGTTGCAAAGAGTCTAAAATGTATACTGGTGCAAACACCACACACTGACATTTGGTCAAATGTTTTTTAGCAAGCTGGACGTTAACCACAAGACTTTTGTAGCCATGAAGTTCCTGGCCAAATTCCAACTGAACGCATGACCTCTTTTTTTATCAGAAATGATAATGAGAAGCCTAGTCCATGGATTTTTCAAAAAAGCTAAGGTCAAAGGTCTTCTTGAGTTAATGTTAGGTTGCTTTATCCATTTCAGAGCCGACTGTGATGTGTATTTGTATTTATTGTCCTGTTAGAGCACACTATCATGTTGAAATTTCAACCATCAAGCTGCTCATTTGAGGTAAAGTTTATTCATCTTGAAGTAGTTCTCTCCTTTTATTCCATTTACTTTGTGCTGTACATCAGAACCACTGGGAATAGAACAGACCCTCATCATGATGTTACCACCACCATACTTGATAATGTGTTCTTGGGTATAATCATGTCTCACTTCAAATCCTCAAAACCTAACCTCTCGTGATTTTGGCCAAAAAGCTTTTCACCAGAAGGTACTTAGCTCCATGTGAGCAGCTCCTAATTTCAGCCATGCTCTAAAATATTCTTTCTGTTAGCAACAGCTTCTGTTTTGGTGGAACAGCCTCTCAGGTCCTCAGGTCATGTCAAATTGTAAAAAAGTAACATAATTAAAAGTGTAAAATTAATGATTAATGTGTATGATTAACATGGTTTGCAGTGGAGATAAAAAATAAAAACTGACAAAATGTTAGGGCTTGTAGTAAATGACTGCATTGTAGAAACTTTAGTTGATGCATCCATCAGTATCTGTCTACGGAGTACTCTTACCTATACATGGTTCAGTAGTTTTTTATGAAATGTGATTCCAAATTATTTGGTGAAAATTTGACTATTGGCATATTCTTCATAGGGCATTCAAAGAAAAATTAATCTTTGCAGCCAATCCAGTCATTTTCTTTGGTGCTGATTGGTTGTATCCCCATAAGCATTGATAAGAAACACTGGATATTAGCATCTAGTACCAGAATGGTTTCACAGTATATATTGATGCATATTAAGATATATTTGGTGATTGCAGATGGTTGTAAACATTTTTGAAGTTTGTATCTTTCAGGTATGTTAGTAATTCCTAGGAGGTCTGTAGTCAGTAACCACCATGAATATTGCAACTTCCCTGTACTGGTATAACAAAATCTATGCTCTGAGTTTGCTTAGGCTGTTGTTGTTTTTATTTCAATTTTTAAAACCTTTGAAATGGTAGAATTATGTTTGTTTCTTTTTGTGTGATTGGAAAATGAAGCCAAACTTGCAGTGCATTTCATTTTGTATTTAGGTCAAGGTCTCTGCCTTTTCTGGTGTTTTTCCCAGCTACTTTTTACACAAGCCCTCTTGTTTTAAACAAGGGAGTTTTAGCAGATGAAGAAGTGTCATTTGAGGAAAACGATTACTTTGTTGGGCTCAGAGGATATAGTTTCATCCTCAGCATTCCCAGGCTCAGGGAACAGCTTCTGTATCGTTCAGTCCTTATGTTGAGGACACCTGAGAAGTCTGTTCGGGGCAGTGAATGAGTCTCTGTGGCTGCTTGTGCAACTCGACCAAAATAGCATTCTGAAAAAGCAAACCCTACAGGAATAAGGTTGAGAAATCTCCAACATCTTTGTACATAGTGAAACTCATTACTAGCATAATAGGCAGCAGTAATAGAGGTATACAATTTTTAGTGAAAATAAATTACCAGTTCCAGCTGCCACAGCTTTAGGTGGCACGGACTGACGATTTCCACAGTGCTGGGCGTTCTGTCTCCAAGATTACGCTTCTTAGATACTGATTGTAAAGTGTCCGCTTAGTTGAGCAACCTTCAAACTTAATAATAATGCAGATAGAAGGCTTGATGTCCTTTTATATTTACTGATATTTCACAATGAAAGAATTGATGGAAGATACTGCTGCTTGTCAGCCAAACACCCCAAAGAAACATTCAGCAGGATAAAATTGTCCCAGTGCTAATAACTCATAGTTGGTTCAGAAAAAGCTTGGTAATTATACTAAAATGTTTGCTGCTCTGCAAGCAGCTACTTTGCGCTCAAAATGAATTAATTTTTAATCAGTTAATTCATTTAATGGCATATGAAATGGCATACAACTAAACAAAATGATGTTGCTGTTTGATCTGTAACAGAAATGTATGGAAGAGATGGACTCTTATTTATTTCCTCAACCTTTTGAATCCTGGGTTTGTGTTTTTGTATAAAGTTCATAAAAAAGATTTTTATTAGTAAGAGCTACATATTTACTTATTCTATACTTGTCACTTATAGATATTTTGAAACTGGAATTAATAAGCTGTTGGTTATAATTCTTTACCGTTTGCTACATGTTAAAATCTAAAGTTTAGCAAAGTTCAGCTTAGCCTGAAACATATCAGGCTATTTATTTTTGAGGACTTAAGTAGCCTTAATATTGAGAGCTATATCATATCCTTTTTCTATTTTAATAACTACTCTGACAGACCATCGACTGACATTATCAAATCTATCTGATAGAACTGAAAATGTTATAAATTATTCGTTAAATTAAATCTTTCTGAATATTATTTTTCACATTTGTTTTTATGAACACTCTAGTTTTTCCTCCACTGGGTTAATTATAATTTCTTTCAAATGTTTTAACTGCCAGTAGGCATCTGATAACCTGCATGCTAAATGCACCTATATAAGATAACATTAAGCCACAAGGATGCTGACATATTGAAACTGTCTGTTTATGTTGAAATAATTGATTGTTGGAACTGAAATAAAACAATATCCTAAAATCAGTTAAAGTCTGTCTCAGTGTCACAGCTTTAGGTACTCCATATACACAATTTATTCTCCAGTGGAGTCGGTGTGTGATTTTTTTGCATTTTGATGTGCATCACTTCAGTGATAGACCTTTTAATTTCCCTCGTAAAGCTCTGCAGATTGTCCTTTTACATCGAGACTGAAATCTAATAGCAATTTTGTCTGTGACTCAATTTTCCCCATCGTGCATACTCATTATTTCTGCTTTAATCTGGGAACACAGATAAGTGGTCTGAGCTTCTCTCACATTGTACATCATTCCAGCACTCCCCAGGAGCTGGACAGCTTCTGGAAGTTTTCCAGTTAACCATGTGTTACAGGAGACGTTGCAACAGAAGGTGAACCTTAATTGCTGTTATTTTTCCAGGACTCCTCCTGACCTAGATTTAATTATTCAGAAACAGCCCATCTTATGTTCTGCAAGTAAAGCAAAAGCTGGGTCTTCTTTGCATCATAAATGTACGATTTTATCCCCAATATCTGTTTTTTTATGGTGAGGTTTTTTTGTGCAGTGCAAATTGTTAAAAAAAAAAACAATCGTTTGAAGCAGTCAGACAGAAATATTTATCACAGAAAGCTTTTTTAAGCAATAGAGGTGGAAATGTAAAAATGATTTTTAGCATGCCACTCGCCTGTTTGGATGTACTTGCATCTGGATAAAATCAATGTTCAGCATTGCACTCCAACCCTTACCTTGCAAAAGTATTAAATCCCCGCATATGTCTAGCCATTTTGTCACTATACATAACCTTTATGTTTTGGGGATTGTATGCAACATAAAATTCTGAATAGAGTAAAATGATGATTATCAAAAAATGTGTACACATAAAAATCTGAAAAGTGTTATTCACATGTATTTAGCCCCTTTACTTGCATACCCCTCAATAAAATTCAGTGCAACCATTTGCACTGAATTTTGAAAGTGGTGACGGTGACGGTGAAAGTGGTGACGGCAACATGATGTTGAGATGAGATCTAGAACCACTTTGACTAAAAACAGGTGGTGCTAAATAGGTTTTAAAGAAAACCTGTTAAATGCTGTAAATACAAGATATTTGGTGTAGGGTCACTTCCTAGCAAGACACCAACCAACACCTACAACAAAACACTATTTGAAAAAACTTTCTCTTCAGTGGTTGCACACCCACAAGCAGTGCAACAAACATCAACTTTGCCACCCTTTTTAAATATGCAGATGTGTCACCTGACTGACACAACTGCACTGACCCAGAAAAAACAGGCAGTTAATAATCTCTTCCACATGTTTGTAAAAGACTTATTGGACCTAAAAAGCAAAGGAGATGAGGTGAAGGAGCAGAGAGAAAACTTCATCTCATTTGTTCAACCATTAACAACATTATGTATGCAGAGTCTTCTTGTGGATCTGGTTTAGATCCCTGAGTTAAGAGTTAAACACCTACCTCTGCTTTTCTCTAAATGTTGACCATGTAAACAAAGAAGCAGAGCTATGTCTCTTGGTGATGTTATGATATCTTTAACTGCATTTTATCACTGAATGTACTTTTCCCTTCAATATCTCCCCTTAATATTGAACTTCCATGCCATTAAACATCAAATGTTAATGGTATGTCTGTTTAGGGTTCGTTGCAATATTTCACTTAACTTTACTATTGCTATGAAGCTACCAACATGTACTTGTACTGACCAATAATTCCTTCTGTAAATAAATGACAACCAAGTCAGACCTCTTTGTTTACACAACTTGGTGATTCTCAGAGGGCTTAAGGTCTTTTTTTTTGTAGAATCATAGATTCGTTTGCATGGTGATTTGTAATAGAAAAAGGTAAACTACATATTGTTCTCAGACATAGAGATATTTTACATTTTGGGATTTATGGGAGTGAAAGTGTGGGACATTATGCATTTACTTTGCAATTTTGGCTTGTACATAAGATGTGTTCTGGCTTTGCTTTGACACTGAATATTGTACAAATTCATCAGTTCAGAATTAGAAGTAAATGTAATATACTGAATGGGAACTCACCATAAATACTTTAAAACCTGAGTTGTTAATGGACAATCTAAGAGGGCATGTCCTCTGTCTGTGAAAGCTGTTAGTCTGCAGGTTAAAGTTCATTGTTTTATTTTTTTCAAATTCATTTATCACTAAATTACATCAGTTGTAAGTTGGAAGGAAGAACATGTTTAAGTGTGTACAAAAACATGTTGTTAGGCTGGGGAAAAAACATTTTAGGAAACATTTTGTAGGTATGGGTTAGCTGTGATACTCTTGACAGAATGTTTGTTTGACCCAGACGTTACAAATGATCTGACCCGGAACACTGTGCCCCATTACTTCAGTAGTTATGTCAGCAGTCTATCTTGAATGATAATTGCAACGCCTCATATGCCAACAAATCATCTTGAATAATAATAACAAAACGATATGAATGGAGTGAGGCAGATCTCCAGGATGGGAGTCTCAACCACAGCTATATCCCCACATCCCCCACCCCAATTTATTTTTTAGCTAATTGTTGCAAATTTGTGTCTACTGACACGCTACTTTTTGGGAAATTGTGTGCTTCTTAGTGAGTGGAATGAAGCTAAAGTTGGTGTTTCTGATACCACAGATTTTTTTTTTTACAAAACTATATATTTTAATTTCTTTTTATAATGGTTTTATTTAATAAACTAGTGAAAATTTTCAGTCTACAAAACATGATCCAGTATCTCTCACTTATGATTCTCTTCTTAACATTTTTATTCTTTTTCTGTGTCCACAGACATCATTGACAAGAGTGAACTAAAGGCATTCTTTGAAAGCAACTGCTCACAGATTTATTTTATCTTCTATGAAAATTTCATTACACTGGAAAGCAGCTTAAAACAAAAAGGTAAGAACCCAGCATGTCAGTTTCACTTTAGCCTGAGCGCTTTGGTGTCTCTGTGCTTCTAACGATCATGTTCTTGCCAAATATATTTCATTTCCGCTCTATATTTCTTTTTCTTTTTCTTCTGTGTGTTTTCAGGGAACAAATCTCAAAGGGAAGAGCTGGACTCTATCCTCTTTATTTTTGAAGTAAGTCAGTTAGTCTCTATTCATCTCCCAGATCCACCTACAACCTAAAGTCTACAACCTGTTTTTCAGCTCAGCTCTGGGGTGGGATCGTAATTGCAATTGTCTTAGAACTCTGCTAGCTACCTGTATTCAAAAACCTGAATAGCAAGAATGGATTATGAAAAACAAAACCAAAAAAAACGCTCAGCTCAATCATTACTTCATTTTAAAAGCCCAGAGTTAATGCAAATCTCGGAGGCACGTCCAAAGTGTGTGTGAGATGATGGATCTAGAGGTTAAAGTCCTTTTACATTTTTTTTCACCTCACTGCAAAGCCAGCTCAAGTTTCAAGTACAAACAATCAGCTCTCTAGTTACATTTGTTATGGGCAGGTCTTTAAAGAAGGCAGCAAAACAAAATGGGAGGTAGCCTCTCTGTTCCTTTTTGTTCAGTATGTCATTTTCAACATTTAGTGTCAACATTTCTCTCTGCTTTTCATCATGAAAAGCAGAGAGACTGTCATTACACAGACACTCATCTGACCTGTAAATAGATCCTGGATTCACTCCTCTTCCATATTTATGGAGTCAATATTGAAAGCAGCTTAACCCTCATTTGTCCCCTTTTAGCCCCCGTCTGTGACAACGTGTGCTTTCACCCGTGCACTGAGCAGATAAGCTTGCTTTGAGTGGGTGTGTACAGGACAGATACAGAGTTTCTTTGATCATGAGCTCTGGTACACTACATTAACTTACTCTATCCAAACTGTTATATTAGTCATTTTTCACCGTATGTGATCTTAAATTTGTTATCACAGGCTGTGTCTTTCATCTGGTTTAACCAGGTGTTTTGTTATGTACTAATGGGACGATGGCAGATGAATTCGAAGATCGTTGTATGGTATGAAAATGAAGTTCACTGTTGAATATTTGTATGCAGCAAATCCACACATGAATGGCTAATGTTGCCTAAGGATGAATCTAGCATCTTAATGCAAGGGGAATAATTGGAAAGAAATTTGTATCATTAATTTTAATCAAATGAATCATAGAATAAATTAATTCTTCTATTAAATCTGGCTTCATATTCCAGGTTAATAATTGTCTGGAATAAAATCCAATTTGTGTTTGCAGGACCGTATAAAGCTTTGTCACACGCTTTAATTCGATTGGACAGGTTAAAAAGAATAATAAATCTCTGCTAACTATATTCATTGAACGAATATTTTGGGTCACAAGAAAAATTTGAATTTGGTCTCTCAGCAGCATTAAGATGTTTGCTGTGTATTGTAGTTGCATGTTTTCTTTGAGTTTGCTGCATGGGGATTACTTTTCAGCCATGATCAGGCATGTGACCCCTTTTTCTGTGGTTGCAGAGGGGGGAGTGTGAGCTCCCATGCTGATCCCTGGTACCTTGAGGGGGTACGCTTTTGTCCCTGCCCATAAGCTCTATTGGAGTTCTCCAACCCCCATTCGACCAGCAGCCATCGCTGCTTCCTTCCAGGATTTTATTCGAGTCTGCAGCCTCAGAGATTTCAGCAAAAAGCCTATGTTATATGTTGCAACTTGATTGATGTACAACCCTCATATGGGTGCCGTGCCATTGCAGGGGGGGCGCCATCTGAATAAAAAAAAAAAACATGAACGCTGTATGCGCTGGGTTTTTACCTTAGAATGGCCAAATCTCTGTTATTCCTATGTCAATTTGTTACAGTAGAGGCTTCCACACTTCCCATATCTGTGTCCTTTGTCACTTTTATCAGCAGTTAAAACCGTTTAATCCGTTGTTAACTTGTGGCAACCTGTTTTTCCGAGCCGCCTTTAAACGCTACGATGCTGGCGCTGGGTTTCCACCAGTGAGGCAGTGAAGGAGACCTGCTGCTGCTGTGCAGAGCTACGCAAGTTTGTTAGAATCATGGTAGCAAACCAGCAAAACGCAAATAACTTTTCACAGTTTTTCTCCCAAACTAACCGACTGAGTTGAATAAATCTGTTGGATGCAGGTAAAGTTAGCTAAAAGATGACTAGCTATTATCAATACATCACCTTAAGCTTAATAAGTAGCCTGGAGGCTACCGATGTTGTTGTCTATGTCCAGCTACGTACATTCATTTTGCCCCCAAAAAACTTGATTTTACCCTCCACCCATCAGGGGCAGGGACAGGGGGTCTCTAAGAATCCTCTCTCCCCCCTCCCACACGTCGTTCAACCAGACAGCCATTTGTAATCCATAGGGAGGGCCCAGAAAATGTTTGGAAACCACTGTGGGGGACGCAGAAGAAATAGTTTGGGAACCACTGTCTTAACCACTGTATTAGGCAGACCAGATAAATTAAATACATTATCAGTATGTATTTCAGTTACAATGGTAATTATAACTGAATGAAATATTTTCACATTTATAATAGTTGATGTAGAACAAATTAAAAAAGTAAGACTAATAATCCCAACAAAACTGATTTGAGTGATTACTGACATCCTCATTCAACGTTTACCATTATTATGATAAATCTCAACTCTTATGATTACCGTATTTGTTTCCAGCACTAATGACAAGTAATGCAATAATTGCCCATCACTTTTCCAATAACACAGAAACCTCTACATCTGGGCTAAATTATAACAGTTCCTAAACAGCAACCGATCTAAAGAAGAAGTAAAATAACCATAAAAACTAAATTAATACTGATATGGATGTAATTATTTTGCTTCCAAAATCTTTTTATTTGAAAATCTCTCTGGATTCTAACCCACCATAGGGGGCGGCCCCACAGTTTGGGAACCTCTGACCTAAGACTATGGGAGAATTACTTAAGTTAGACTTCTAGGTAATATTTAATTTCCAGATTGATGATGGTGTTAGTGAAAGAGGCAATGATTTTTTTGGGGGGCGAAGAGGGGTGGTCAAAAATGACCATCTTAGGAAGATGGCAATATTTCAAGTGCAGTGCTTTTACACATTGCGTGCTTCTGTGTTTATGCTCACAGTTGACATGGATTTAAATAAATGTCATGTGGTTTAAATTACATAAAATCCTGCTTAATACAATTACAACTGATAGAATTTGCCTTAATTCTCAAATAGACAAAATAAAATCAAACTCTGCATGAGTGTTTTGTTTGCCTAAAGTCTGTGAGAGAACTAGAAACACAAAGGACAAATGCCCTGATGAAGTTCAGAGCCTTGACATGCAATGTTGATAGCTATATCAGACGTTTGTTGTTGACCTGAGTGACTTCAATGTTGAGTATTTTAAATACACTTTTTATCCATGGATCTTAACATTTATACTTGTTTTTTTTATATAGTTATTGAAATTATACTTGGGTTATGTCAAAGTATAATTCTCAGAATTATTTAATTCATTTTTATTCTTGGTAAACATTTCTATATTGCACTTACAATATGCAGTTCTCTATATTGAAGAACATTTTATTACCCAGCTTGTTTTTATAGGTGAAAAGGAGAGGTATAGGCAAATCCTTTTATGACAGATACTGAGTAAAGCTAT
This sequence comes from Micropoecilia bifurca, assembly GCA_903067075.1. Taxonomy (NCBI): domain Eukaryota; kingdom Metazoa; phylum Chordata; class Actinopteri; order Cyprinodontiformes; family Poeciliidae; genus Micropoecilia; species Micropoecilia bifurca. The sequence continues at coordinate 903 of CAEGAF010189013.1, read as the reverse complement.
AAATGTAAGATCAGAGTCTGTTTTATAAGGCAGTTTTTGCTGTCACAAGACCAGAGTGAGTTTCTCAGCCCTTCAGGGATTCCTGACTTGTTTATGCTCCCACATGACTTCACCGTCGGAGAGCATTTTTTTATCTTGGTGCCAGTGAGGTTGTGGGACCGGTTAAGGGACAGCCCTGGAACCAGCAACATTCAGAAGGAAGTCTGTGCCAGGACCCTTTTCTCTCCAGGATATGGCCTTGCTGTGACCTCTTGTCTATCAACCGGACCTGAATCAGCATTCCTAATTCCCTCTACTGTCCTCTCTTCCAATCTCCCTTTCCACATACAAAGGATATTTCATTGGTATTTGTCATCTTTGTTTGTTGGAGAAGCAAGAGAATTTTAGTTAACAAATATAATTAATGAATGCTGAACAAATGTAACTGGGCAAATGGTGAGGTAGACAGGTCACCCATCCATGTCATCACCTCTGATGACCGTTTTAAACAGTGACGTGCGGTGAGGTTCATTGCTGGTGAGGCACTGACTTTTAACTTAGACGTTATTTGACCTAAGGAAATTTCGCGCATGCAAATAACGCTGGGAGCCAAAAAGACTAATCATTTACATGTCATCGATAGCCGGGTTAACTCAGTGAAACTTAAAAATGTAGGTATTAATTTTGTGCTATGATCTACAGCAAAGTGATCTGTATTCGCCAAGCTACGCAGACTAGTTGCCATAGCAACTGACAACAATGCCACTTCATGTTTTAGGATTTAATACCAAAAAACATTCAAGAATTTTGCACACAGAACAGAACATTTAATTTGTTGTTGTAGTTCGTTTTAGGCTTAATGTTTTATTAATAAATAATTGCTGTGGTAGATTAGCTACCGCTTCTACTTTACTGAATTATTTA
>CAEGAF010189001.1:0-13438 GCA_903067075.1 Micropoecilia bifurca | reverse complement strand
GTGTGTGTGTGTGTGTGTGTGTGTGTGTGTGTGTGTGTGTGTGTGTGTGTGTGTGTGTGTGTGTGTGTGTATGTGTGTGTGTGTGTGTGTTCCTCCTACCTGTGAGGGGCTGTACAGCTCCTGCAGAGCGTTGCGGGACCCTTTCCGACAGCAGCCGTCCACCACAAAGGGATTCCTCTGCATGACTGGAAAGAACAGAAAACACTTAGAACAAAGACTGAGGCGTAAAACAGAAAACTTATCTGCTGCTATTATCTCATTCAGTCATACACATTTATGATCACTAGGATTTCAATGATATTGTAATTGTTAAGTTGTTACTTTCCAACTTCAAGCTGTCTGAACCTGAACGCAAACTGGATTGAAATCATATCAGGAAAATATTTTTGTGTGGTGATGGAGGTTACTTTAATATAAGTAACAACTTATATTAAAATATGAAGCTTCCTTTCTAAGATAAAATAAGCACAAAATAAAAAGGTTTTAGAGGGATTGTGTATTCTTTAGAATGTAAAGATATTGCATGGTAACCACAGAACCTTCAATTTTTTTTATTTTGACTCTACAGACTCTACAGGACAAACTCTACAGGACAGACTCTACAAGACAAACTCTACAGGACAAACTCTACAGGACAAACTCTACAGGACAGACTCTACAAGACAAACTCTACAGGACAGACTCTACAAGACAAACTCTACAGGACAAACTCTACAGGACAAACTCTACAGGACAGACTCTACAGGACAGACTCTACAGGACAAACTCTACAGGACAGACTCTACAGGACAGACTCTACAGGACAATGCTTCATGACATACTTCAAAATACTCCAGTGCATGATGTGATCAGCAGAGTCACAGAGGAAACCAGTTCATCTGTCTGAATGGAGTCTTAAACGTTAAAATAAAAACACACAACAGCCTTGTTTTGTCATTTTGAATCCATCCACAGGTGTAATATGAAACTAATCAATTTTATTTTTCACAGAAATATTTCTGTAGATTGGTGCTTTAAGTCTTACTTTGAAGTAAAAGGTGAACTATTGTGTTGACTTTTTGTCCTGCTACCAGAATGGGGCAACACATTTCAACTGACTAGATATGCACTGTAAAATATACTGATAGGTTAACCCTTAGCTGGCCTCTGCTTCACAGTTTTCTATCAATAAACCAAAGACCTGCTTCTCCACTTCTCTTGGATTGGGTTGTATTTGACCTCAGTCTTTTTGAAACAGTTTGCGATTTATAAAACCTTTGGTGTATTTATAGCTAAATGTTCCAAATACTGAGCAGACCAAATCAGAGCAAGAGGAACGTATAAGACATTTTATTGCTGACAAACATTTTGTGTTCCCTGGTCCTCAGTGTTGACAGCAGAATTACTGTGAGCTTTACGCAGCTGGAACATTATGTATGTCACATCCAAATGTTAGCACGACTGGGTAAAATCAGATCAATACTGATCTTCAGAGGCCACGCCTCCAGCAGTCAGTTGTTTCTCAACAGCCGGGGCCCTGGGCCCTCTGGACATAGAGCAAGACGCTGGTTTCTACCAAGCTAAGCTATTTGTGAAAAGAAATGAAAAAAGAGCATCAACATTCCCCCTAATTGATCAAATCTATTTTTATGTATCACCTCATCAAATGTGTTTTAGCTTTTTATTATTATTTTTAACTCTAATTTTTAAAGCATGCTAAACTTAGATATGAGAAATTTCCCAGGTCCGATATTCAACTTTCAACTCACCCAGCTTTGGTGCCAACCTGCAGTTCCAGCTCGGGTTTTAGCTAAAAGCCATCCTTTGAGGCTGGTTACCAGTTTAGACACCAATGTGATCTGATGCCAAGCACAAACAGCCTCCGCCGGCTTCAGTGTAGCGAAGGAATATCAGTAAATCAAACATGAGATCAGCCCGGTTCACAGCAAACATAGAAATAGAAAAATTTAGGCTGTATATTTCCTAAACTGTCCCAAATTTGTGTTGTATGACATTTCATACCACCATGAATAATAACTATTTACTGCAGGTAAGATGCCTGGAGCTACAGGGATGAATAATGAAAGCAAGCAGACTATATGCCAAGGGCGAAGCTACAGTTCAGCGTTTGTTTGGCAGGATTTCAGCTCCTTATTCAACTCTATGCAGAGCAGCTGCTGGCAGCGGATCAGCAGGATCAGCCAGCGCAACACTTCCATTCCAACACACTTTCTTTAAATCACTCTGTGGAAAGATGATGAAGGACAGCGCAGACTTGACAAGCAAGAGAAATACTAAATAATGATAGATGTTCATCTAGCTTATGGCTTTGGATGAATAGGACTTTGAATGTGTGGAAAACCGATGATGAATTTAACAAATGATACACATTTAATAAGTCTGGACCATCTGTGGAGCTTTAGGTTGTCCTGGTTTTTCATTCCCATCACAGAAAATGTGATTTTTGGTATGGAAAAAGATGAGTATTACTATGCCTGTCGATATCATATTACTATTTAATATTTTTAGAGTGGCCGGCTGATGTTGTTACTGCCATAAAATACAATTTTTACATTTAAACTATAACCATAATTCAAATAAAAATATATTTTAAAAGGCAATATTTAGACACAAAAGTTAATTTATATATCTGGGTTTCAGAAATAATTTGATGAAATACAGAAACACCATTCAGAAAACTAAGGGGGCATGACTGTATGTAGGTCCAACATCATAACAGGAGATATGTATGTATAAAATACATTAGGAGACATGAAGACAAGTCAGAGAAATGAAACAAAGACCCTGAAAACATTGTTCTATCAACTGTCTTTAAATACTCATGACTGGGTAAACAGAATGAGACATTTCAACACCTCCACCCCTCCTTACTGGTGCTCTACTGGACTCATGAATACCATTAAAGTAAAGGGAATTCCTTATGCTTAAGAGCTTCAGGACATGGTGTGTCATGCACCTGAAAGTAGCCAATAAGGACACTGTGGTTATAAATTCATGGAATGTGGCTGAGGTGTAACCAAAGGAAATAAAATGGACTGAGAAAACATCCAAGACCACACGTCTGAACCAGGAACATAAGGCTAAATGGGCACTTAGCTTCACATTGTTTCCTCTAACTTCTGACCCTGACATCTACACACAGCAGCTGAATTAGAAGATCATCAGCTAATGTTCAGTTTTGCCTACATTAATTTTTGTCATGGTTTTTGGCTCTTAGCTGTCAAGAGAGGCATCCCATTCTGAGCTGCAGTTCATCCTCACATCCAGATGTCTTGATTTTAACAAGCATATAGCAGGTGGTCTGCCAAACAGCCCCTTCCAGTAGGATAAGATTTTAAAATCCCTAACAGAGTGCTAACAGAAGCCTTTGAGTTACCAGGGCCCAGTTCTGGATTTTAGCAAAGCTATGCATCCACTTTCTACCAAGCTGCTGAAGGCATGGACTGAAGTTTGAAACAATTAGATCTGATTTTACCCAAACTCTTAAGACCCTCACAAAAACATAAATCGCCGCCCTCCCTCCACAGCCCCCCCGAAGGAAGGTACGTCAGGGTGAAGGAGCATAGAAAACATACGCTCGCTCTACCACGTGAAAGGTAAAACTCGCTACATTTACCCCGTTATGTGTGCGAGGTGAAGTAGCGTAAGGCACTGAAGTGTTTGCCAAGACATCATCGGCGCAGACGGGGTTTTGACGCCCCCTCTGGTGCAGCGGCTCTATGCGTTGCATGCGCTGCATACCCACTTTTTGCGCCACTGCCCTCATGCATATGTGCCAGTTTGACCATGAAGGCATCATCTATCTCCTTCTTTACTCTGCCAGTACTTGTGAACCAGATGCCAACATGCTTGAACTGCTCTGATAAAACAGTCACCCTGACCCACAGCACTTTGCCTCTCTATGGAACAGAAAGTGGGAGTAAGAACATGCATAGCAATCAAAAAAAAGTAAACTACCCACAAAGAGACTCAAAATGAACATGTGGGTGTTTAGAGGTTTTCCTCCAGGTCATTTAGGAGACCATATACTCATTTTCTGCTAATGATCCATGGCTGATTTAGTGGCTATGACTGGACACAGATCATTCTATAACCATGTTAGCTCGTGTTTGCGGAGAGCCTTCTGGAGTAGTGTGCAGATTTGCACATCTGCTGGGTAACAATGAGAATATCGGAACACATTTGCTCATCTGTCTGCGCATCGTCACGTTGTGACAAATCTGTTTACCACAGACATAAATCTGGATCTGCCTTTGCACCAAATATTAGTACAGTGAAGATCCACACTTTGTCTGTAGCATTTCCATCTCATCAGGAAAGAATACAGGCAGCCTTCCTGGCATCTCAGCAGGCATCAATGCAGATGAGAAAAAGACATTGCAGATTTCTAAGGACTACTGGATGAGAATTAAAGAGCTGATTATGCCAAGGTTGTCGCTGACCACAATTTTACTAGGTACCTAATGCATGAGAACCTTGTTCTGTCTGTTGGCAAGACTCTGGACCCTGCTGGGGGGCTGAGCTGAGTGCTTGTTAGTGTAATGAGGCTGAACAGACAGTTGTGACCTTCAGCAGATGAGGGGAGAGACAGAAGAAGCAACCAAAGCCTCTACATCCTGCTAACACTCAGTCCTGTATAGAAACGCCTGTGATTGATAGCCTCATCGCTAAAACTGCTCCTCAATGATGCAGTTCAGCACGTTGCTCTGCAGTCTCCATGCTGCCAATCGATGGTTCACACACAAATTAATACAGTTGTGGAATATCTTCCAAATCTCTCACTCATTTGTGCATCATACTAAGTAGCAGTGGACAGAGCAAACCGACTGAATGACGTGATGAGGATTCACTGATGGGTTCCCGAGCTGCGGTAACGTTGATCTGCTGGGCTAACAAGCAGGACTGATGCCAAAATACATCAGGATGAACAAGTGTGAAGAACATTAGGTGCAATTCTCCCATCATATTAGCCCCTTGTTGAGCAACAAACTCGCTCCACTGAAACGTTAAGCTTGAAGGACATCAGCCAGGTCGACCCTGGACGTGTCAAGACACTTGGACGGTATCAAAATAAGAGAACTTATTCATGGCCAAGACTGCATTGAAAAACTTAGCAGCCGTCTGACCAGCAGTGTGCAGCAACAGGTGGGGGAAGAAGATGTTAGATTGCTCAGTTCAGATGCAGAAAAACTTGTTTCACTTTCAATATAGCAACTTTACTCTGCAGGATGATGGTTTACTGTGACCTGGGTAAATGGACCCAGCGCCTAATGCCGACATGTTTCTGATATGTCCACCTTCTCTAATGAAGAGGAAACAGCCTTTTCCTCACATCATGAATAATCTGCCTAACACACACACACACACACACACACACACCCACGCACACACACACATGCACATGCACACACACACGCACTCTGAGGTAAGATTTAAATCCAATCTGTCTGCACAGGACTTATCTCCGTACGGCGGTTCGCTCTGATGCCTCCAGGCATTTCCTCAATTATACACATCATAGACACAGACAGTGAAGCAGACAGCTGGAATATTTCCTGATAATCCTGTCTGAGGTCCGTCCGCTGTCTTTGACGAACAGAGAGTGAGTCCGTTCTAGACGCCCTCTGAAGGCACCTGTAGGATGAAACGGAAAAGCAGCCAGTAGAGTTGGGTTGGGTGTGGAGGCCCAGTCAGTCAACAGGAACAGCACCAGGTTTCTTCCATAAGAAGCGTCTGCCAACATCTGGCCTTCACCGTCCTCTCACCTGCTTGGACTGACTGGATTCCTCAGCTCAGAGTCAGCTAAGGTCATGGGAAAGTGGAAACTTTTTCATTTCTTTCGTGCTGACAGGTACTGCCTGAGTAAGCTTCAATAAAGAGAACATGCACTAATAAATTACAGGATAATTACACTCAAATATTGGCAAATTTACAAGGACAGGTTTATTTTCTTTCAGACCTTTTAGTTTAGATAGAAACCCTTGAGCTGTTTCTTGTTATCGTGCATATTTTGGATTTGGTACAGCAGCCAGAACAGCAGAACAATAAATAATGCAGAACCCACAAGTGTTATGAAGAGAAACACAAGATGTGAACTATAACAGAGATGCCTTTTTTACATCCAGGGAACGTTTCTGAGCTCATGGTTTCAGTAAAAGCAGGGTGCTGAAGCTGGCTGTCAGAATGGTTCTTTATGAAAATTCAGTGGTTATGAGATCAAAAAATACTAATTTAGTGTCATGTGAGAGATTTAATGGCCTTCTATAAGCCTAAAGAATGTCAAAATTTCCAGTCTAATGATTTTTAAAAAAATTCTTTCATCATTTGTACCAAAAGGTTGTAATGGCAAAACAGTAATGAGTCTAGCAGAATATCAACAGCTAATAACAGGGACTAGTGTAGACAAGCTAATAAATCTAACGAATAAAGACAATTAAGAGGTAATGTGCCACAGAGCTCTGACTGAAAAAGTCTGTCGCCCTTTGGCCTTTAGCCCAGACTTATGAACTTGTGGGAGCAGCTCATTACGACCGACAACAAATAGAGCCTACACCTTCTGCACCAAATGGAAAAACTGACCGGAACAAGTACCATATCACATGCAACTAAAAATCAACACGAGGAATCCTACACACGTGTCAGAAGTCAAACAGTTGATCTTACCTGCCACTATCTGCCGAGCAATCAAAGCTACTCACTAGCATGGAAAAGATAGATTACAAATTCATAGTGACTTCGACTTCCAACAGTCATTAAGAACCAGCTAGAGTGTTGTGTGTTCTAAACGTTTCCGAAGGAAGCAGATCGCTAAAAAGGATTTACTTCAGTTAGTGATGAAGTGACAGATCTTGAACTCATTACTATATAGCATAGTAGTAATGAAGATCAGCAAAACATCACTACAGTGTTGCAGTTCAGTCAGGGTTAATGTTTGGAGTATATGTTGATACGAGGGTCACAGAGCTACCAGGAATAAGGAACTTGTCTAAACAACGGCCAAGCAGTCCTCTCTGGACAACCAGTCCTCTCTGGCCAACCAGTCCTCTCTGGACAACCAGTCCTCTCTGGCCAACCAGTCCTCTCTGGACAACCAGTCCTCTCTGGCCAATCAGTCCTCTCTGGACAACCAGTCCTCTCTGGACAACCAGTCCTCTCTGGCCAACCAGTCCTCTCTGGCCAACCAGTCCTCTCTGGCCAACCAGTCCTCTCTGGCCAACCAGTCCTCTCTGGACAACCAGTCCTCTCTGGCCAATCAGTCCTCTCTGGACAACCAGTCCTCTCTGGACAACCAGTCCTCTCTGGCCAACCAGTCCTCTCTGGCCAACCAGTCCTCTCTGGACAATCAGTCCTCTCTGGACAACCAGTCCTCTCTGGACAACCAGTCCTCTCTGGACTCTGTCAGATTATTACCCTGCGTTGTAATTTCACAGGCTGTGATTTCTCTCTATGCGCCTCATATACAACACATACTCTGTTGAACTCTCAGAACAAGCCGGCAGCCATGCACAACATCTGCCACCATCTATCAGCAGAGGATTATGGGCCGCTGGAGGAGGATTAATTTGTTGCTAATCTTTATTTCTCAGCCGGAGAGAGACCAACACACACCGACGCAACGCGACACACTGGGCCGTGCGGCTCTAGACTCTGACACTCACTTTGGTTTTGTTTCATTGTGTGTGTTACCCTGTCGCCCTGCATGGCAAGAAATGACTGTGGTATGAATGAACAATGGAAGAAAAACAGAGGAGAGAGAGATGCTGTGATTAGCGATGTTGGCACAACTTCATTAACCTAAGCTCTGTGAGAAAAGTTATTCAGCCCGAATGCTGGCTATTAAACCAATCAACTCTCGAGTGATGATTGGCTCCATGCAGGTCTTTCAAATTAAAGCACCAGATTGAATCACATTAATGATGATTACAGACAAGAGGAAAACACACAGGCAATTAAAACCCCCACCTCAGGCTCATATAGGAAGAAAGTACCAGGTAGTTATCTAAGGCAGACTTTAACTTAACTCTGTCTGCTGGTGGAGAGAAAACCTGACTGTATCAAAGAATATCAGAGACAGTTTTGTCATATTGATCTGCATAATCAAATCAACCATGAAAAGATTTTTTACTCCCAGTAAGAAAATAAATAATAAAAAAAACCTACTTAATTAATCCAAGATGGTCCTTATTAAAGATGTGATATTAGAATAATTGCTAGCTGCATTAATACATAGATGACAGTAAAAACTGGTTTAAATACATTTATAAACTGCTCATGTTAAAATTGTAATGATGTGAGCATAAAGATCATAATATAAAACAACAAACAAACTGAGTTTTGTGTGTATTAGCTGCATTAATACATAGATGTTTCTTTGAAACTCCAAATTATTTGTGGAAAATCCACCTGTTTGGGGATTTATTAAAAAAAAGAATCCACATTGAAATACCTTGACACACTCCTATCTGGCATTTGTAAAACAGCCAATCCAGAAGTGCCACTGAGCTTCCATGGCACTGATTGGCTGAAACCCCAAGAAGTGAGAAAAGGAAGACCAGGGATGTTAGCTTCTGCATCAGCACTAAGATGATTTTCACTATGCGAATTAATGCATATCAAGGTATATGTTGTGTGTAAACTATGAAACTGGACAACAGGAAGTGGTTTTAGAGTGGAGTGGGGGGGGGGGCGCTGAAGTTTGGGTGAATCTTTTGTTGGTGGCTGTGATTCCTCAACCCCCACCGCACAGTGGGAGGGTGAAGGAGCTCAGCATGTTCTTTCAGACAGAAATGCAACTGCAAATCTACAGCAAATCTTGAAACTGATTTATTTTGCCATGAAGAATGGATAATCGGAATATGAAAAGCTGGTATGAATATACCACACAAGACTTACAGCTGAAATGACACTGGGGGTTTTATACAGCATTACAAAGGCAGTTTGAGGCTTTTCCTGTCATGAATTTGCAAGAGATGATGGTGTATCATTTGACTGCTGGAAAATACACTAAGTGGACATAATTTAGACTTTTGATGCTGATGTGCAGTGATCACCATCCAGACTCTCCAAACATAAGGACTCTGAGCTGGAAACCTGGAGTACAACATTACTTCTACTGAGCATAAAATCAAACAGCTTCAGCACCTTCAGTTCAGTCTGAAGACATGTGGAGTCTAACCCCTGCAGAAACCCCTCAGGAAACCCCACAGGAGGCTCCTCTCAACTGCAAGATATTTACTGGAGTGAAAAAGTTGCACCTGATCACCAGAGAGGAATCCAAGTTGGTTGACTTGGCTGGAGACTGAGAGGTGACTTTATGAAGGTAAATAGAAACACTGTGAAAAATAGTAGAGAAACTGCTAAAGCCAAAGTCGCTGGTGGCCAGGGTATTTCTCTTGGAGAAACGGAACATTTGAATGATCTGGAGTATGGCTCTGTTAGGTCAGACAGCTGCGGATTACAAAGATCTGGGATGTGAATTTCTAGTGGCAGGCCAGGTGGGTCAAACTCAGACCATGTCAAAAATCTGAATGTTCTTAAAGGGCCGGTTGTGACAGATTGTATTGATAGAACCAATTAAATTCCTAAAATATAAAATAAGTAGGTGTTTCAGCATCCAACAAGTGTTTCTTAAAATAATATTGAAATAATATTGATAAGTCCATCCAGGATATTGTAATTGTTTTTCTTGTAATCAAAATAACAGGTTTTGTGGTGCTAATTTAGAAATATTTGAAAGGAATTTTTACGATATTTGCACCCATGTTAAATGTGACTTTTTATCAATTGTTGTATCAGTCACAGACTACAGTTTTTGGACAATTTTGAGAAAGAAAACCAGTAAAATGAGAAAAAAATGTGAAGATCTGTTGAATTTGTGTCAATTTTGTGGATTTGTGGAGAAACTGGAGAGGTGTATTTGGAGTTTTGAGGGACAGATTTGACCTTCACTCCATTACACATTCACACCTCTCAAAATGAACGGGACTTTCTAGCAAACAAATTGGAGTTGGATTAAAGCGAACCAAACACGGTTGTTGGGAATGAAGCCAAAAAGTCCCTGTTGTTGAAAACTCCAACGGAAGATATGGGACACTGTCCAAAACTGTGACAGCTCTGAACATAGCATTGCTAGAACATAGGGTAGAATACACACACTTTTCTCATCATATGTATCCTTTGAGGAGATGGACAAAAAACACAAGGACAAGTATAGATTCCTTGTTCTTCATGTGTGTCATGTTTAATAATTGTTTTCCTGTCATAATTAGGATGATGAGAAAGTAGAAAAACTGCATCTATTCCAGCTTTGAATGTTTGAACACTTTATGCACGAGGCTCTTTGACATTTATGAACATTTGACAAACACAAACCACCAGGATACAAATGGATGAAAAGAGATCAGAACAGCCGATGAACTCTCTGACCTTCCACACAAACGCCCAACGGGAATCACACCCAACACCTCCAACCTGCAAGAAAATCCAAGAAAACATGAGCTAAGTAAAGAAAAAAGGGATTCTGGGATGTGTTGGAGGCTTGTGATCCCAGAGACCTGACGGTAAACTGACAAGCTAAGATATAGTCTGAGAACATCACTGACCAGCATGGGGTGGGGAGACAAAGTCATCAGACAACAACAGACAGCAACAATTAGAGCATCTCAACAGGCTACAGCACAGCCTGATCCCCGGCTCCCCTGGTCTCTTTCATCTGGACTCCGGGGGGAAATGCATAAAACATCTGAAGCTGGAGAGCATCTCCAGCTTCAGATGTTTTATGCATGTCAAAGAAACAAGAGCTGCTGAGAAATTCATGAGTTTTTTTTAAATACCTTAAGACGACAGGATACGTGTCAATAATGGAGACGTGACGTCAAATAAGTTCTCTTTAAAATCCATTAGTCAAACACTCTTTCAATAAGAAATGACAGTTGATGTAATCTGTAGTTATTAAGTTAAATCCATCACTGAACCAGAACACCAATGATATCTGTAAGGTCTGCTTTGTAGTTGCTTGGTCAACTAATGTGCTAATAAAACGTTGTCCTTCTCTCTGCTCTCTGGCCCCACTCTGCATCCATGAAGCCTCCTTTTCCAGTTCCTCTGGGGTCAGAGTTCAGATATTATTTGAGCTTTAGAGATGTTAATCGGATGCTCCCGGTTGTCAATAAAACAAAATAAAACACTTTATGGTGGGCAAACATTGCCACTGGTTACATATCATATCTGTCAATTGCAAAAACATAAGACTGAAAATCCTTCCAGCTGCACAGCATCCAAAACCAGAGAGGGCAACTGTCTAATGAAAGAGATGTGTTAGCAGAACTGGGAACAAGAAAACTCAAACTAAGATCACAGAGCTACTGCTGCCACGTACAGCACAGCACAGCACAGACAATAAACATAAAAATATGTTTTTTAACTAGCTGCACAATTAAATCAAAGGTAAATTCTGAAAGTATATGTAGATGTGTACGTGTCTCCAGATCGATTGTTTCCTCATACAGAAAAACTCTGCTCCTTTATTGTTTTTCTCTAAATACTTCTTGAATTGCCTAAAACTTTATAATTTAATTAATCCAATGAACAACATTGTCACATTGTCGTTTCTTCCATTTTTTTTATTTATGAAAAATAACTATGCCTTTAAAAAATGTTGCTGCAGTAACAATTGTTTTAATTCAACATATTCTGTGTGGATGTATTTGTGTCTTTAATAAAGGTGATGACAAACGTACCCAGTGCATTTGTTGGCTTCATTAAAATATTAAGTCCAAACTTCACTATTGTACAGTCATGGCAAAATGTTTTGAGAATGACACAAATATTATCTTTTCACATGATCTGCTGCCCTCTGATTTTCATGTGTGTATGTCAGATGTTTTCATCACATACAGAAATACAATTGCAATCATATTATGAGTAACAAAAGCTTTTATTGACAGTATGAGTCAATATTTGCAGTGTGGCCCCTCTTCTTCAGGACCTCTGCAATTCTCCCTGGCCTGCTCTCAATCAACTTCTGGACCAAATCCTGACTGATAGGAGTCCATTCTTGCACAATCAATGCTTGGATTTTGTCAGAATTCCTAGGTTTTTGTTTGTCCACCCGTCTCTTGATGATTGACCACAATCATCAATGGGATTAAGATCTGGGGAGTTTCCAGGCCATGGACCCAAAATCTCTGTTTTGTTCCCTGAGCCAGTTAGTTATCAATTTTGCTTCATGGCTATGTGCTACATCATGCTGGAAAAGGTATTGTTCATCACCAAACTGCTCTTGGACGGTTGGGAGAAGTTGCTCTGTGAGAGAGCGGACTCCCTTGGCTGAGAAGCAACCATGAATGGTTTCAGGATGCTTCACAGTTGGCATGAGACAAGACTGGTGGTAGCCTCACCTCGTCTTCTCCGAACAAGCTATTTTCCAGATGTCCCAAACAATCGGAAAGGGGATTCATCAGAAAAAATGACTTTCCCCCAATCCTCAGCAGTCCACTCCCTGCACCTTTTGCAGAATATCAGTCTGTCTCTGATGTTTATCATGGAGAGAAGTGGCTTCTTTGCTGCCTTCTTGAGACCAAGCCTTGCTCCAAGAGTCTCCGCCTCACAGTGCGTGCAGATGCACTCACACCCACACCTGCCTGCTGCCATTCCTGAGCAAGCTCTGCACTGCTGGTAGCCTGATCCCGCAGCTGAAATACTTTTAAGAGACGGTCCTGGCGCTTGCTGGTCTTTCTTGGGGCCCTGGAGCTTTTTTGGCAACAATGGAACCTCTCTCCTTGAAGTTTGATGATGCGATAGATTGTAGACTGAGGTGCAATGTTTCTAGCTGCGATACTCTTCCCTGTTAGGCCATTTTTGTGCAGAGCAATGATGACTGCAGGTGTTTCTTTAGAGAAGATGATTACAGAAGAGAAACAATGACGCCAAGCACCAGCCTCTTTTTAAAGTATACAGTGGTGTCATTTTTACTTACCGTATTATCCACACTATAAGGCGCACCGGACTATAAGGCACACTTTTTTTTTTTAAATTTTTTAAAAAATTTTATTACATATAAGGCACACCGCATGATAAGACGCATAGAATAGACGCCGCAGTTATGTTGTCACCCGTCCGGTATTGAACGGGACATGATTTGTTCCGTTCACTACAAATATGGATGTCTAATAGTAAAAAAAATGGTCCTGAGTTCTATATATATCAGTCTGCACTAGTCATTGTTTCACTCACGGTTTTAGTGTGGTGAAATTGTGCTCAACTGCTTTCTGGTTAGCACAGACCAACCGACACGCTGCGCCGCAGCCTTTGTCTCTCTTCCACCGACACCCAGGCTTTAAATGTATAGCTGCTGGTCCCTTGGTAACTCTAGCCGAATCACCGCGGATAAATGTCTAAAGCTACTTTGTTGACATAAAGAATGTCAACAAAACAGTCC
>CAEGAF010188997.1:0-26496 GCA_903067075.1 Micropoecilia bifurca | reverse complement strand
GTCATTATCCTGTTGCGAGACCCAAGGTCTGCAACTGAAGTTGAGCTCTCTGACACTGGGCAGCAGTTTTCTTCGAAAGGTGACTTGGTTGACTCTTGACTTTATGATTGCTGCAAAGATTGATGATTCACAGCACCAGATGCAATAAGGCTGCTACCAAAGGAAACCAAACACCCTCCATGTTTTACAGTGGATATATTGTTCTTTTCTTTGAAAACTTGGGCTTTTTCTTCTGTACACTTAGACCTGACGTAACCGCTCTTAAAAACATTCTTCATAAATGTCTCTAAGTACTACAAAGTACACGCGTATACACTAGAAAAAATGTTGTTTATGTAGTATATCAGCCTCCTTTCAATCTCTCTTCAGGTTACCTTATACTTGCACTTCTTATGGGTCGGTCCTCTTCAAGCAGTGTCCGTGATTTTACTGTTGCTGAATGTTATCGGACCATCGTGTCTTGCTGGAATGGTGATCCTCTTCATTCTGATGCCTGTACAGGCCCTGTTTGGACGTTTGTTCTCCAGGCTGAGGTTTATTTTGGATCAGTTGCACCTTGGTTTGCTAGGTCTATAAAAGACCTTGCCTTGTGTTGCACTCCCTCCATTTCTGCAATTTGTGTCTTTCTTTTCAGGGCTGAAACAGCAGCGCTAACAGACGAGCGAATCCGCACAATGAGTGAAGTTATTTCTGGGATCAGAGTTATAAAGATGTACGGGTGGGAGAAGCCTTTTGGCGCACTCGTGGATGAAGTCAGACGGTACAGTAGAGTTTGTTTTTCCACTCAATTTTCTTCATGGTTTCTCATGATGCAAGTTTCTAGTCTGCAGCAGAGGAGCGTCACATTTAATCACACCCTTTAGTGAGATCTGTTATAATTTTTTTTCAAAGCAGTATGTCATGCCATTATTTTTCATTTGTTACAGAATGGAAATCTCCAAGATCATGCAAAGCTCTTACCTTCGTGGCCTGAACATGGCGTCCTTTTTTGCGGCGAGCAAGATCATCATCTTTTTCACCGTCTGCGTTTATGTGCTCACAGGAAACAGGCTGTCGGCCAGCAAACTGTACATGGCCGTTTCCCTCTATGGGGCAGTCAGACTTACCATCACGCTCTTTTTCCCCTATGCCATAGAAAAGATCTCGGAGTCTCTCATCAGCATCCAAAGGATACAGGTAAGTGTAAAAGTGATTGCTCCTCACAGATACTTGATTTTTCTCTTTTTACAGAGTCAAGCAAAATGACTGAAAAATGCCAGCAGCAATTTCCACGAGATCTCACAGAAACTAGGTTCAGTTGTGCATTTCATCTGTTACATCGCTACAGATTTAATTGAAAAACTGCTATTTATTTTTTTCCTTAAGAAATTTCTTCTGCTAAATGAAGTTGCACCTCAGCATCTGGGAATGCCTTTGGCAGACCGGAGGGACTGCCTGGTTAGAATACAAGATCTGAAGTTCTACTGGGATAAGGTGAGAAACACAAGGAGGAACTGCACTGCACTCTCCTTTCTTTTCTTGGGCATGTGACTCAAATGTCTTTTTTCTTTTGCTTTTTTTTAATTTTGGTTTTAACCCGACCTGCTATCAGCTCCTTTATTGCTTAGGTTATGGAGTTTTCATTTTATTTGCTCCTTTATTGCAGAATCTCGAAGCACAAACTTTACAGAATGTGAGTTTCACAGTGAAACCTGAGCAGCTGGTGGCGATTATTGGGCCCGTCGGAGCTGGAAAGGTCAGGTCTGTTCAATTTTTACAGTTTCAGTTTTGTTTTTAAACTTTGAAATAATTTAACAATAATTAAATTTGCACTGACAAATGTTTGTTGTCTTAATTGCCTCCAAACTTTCCCTTGGTTAAAAAAAGAAAATACAAATGATTTCAGGGGTCCCTCTTGGCGGGTGTCAGCCTTGTCATTTAAATCTCCATTTTTATTCATGTCAGTCCTCACTCTTGAATGCCATACTGGGAGAACTGAGTCAGCAAACTGGTGTGGTCAAAGTCAAAGGAGAGGTGACCTACACATCCCAGCAGCCATGGATTTTACCGGGCACGGTCCGCAGCAACATTCTGTTTGGCAATGAGTTCAACCCCAAGAAGTATGATCGAGTTCTGAGAGCCTGCGCCCTCAAGCGAGTGAGGATGAACCCTGATGTTCCTTATTGTTTCACGTTTGACTGTGTTGTTATGCTCCCATTAAATGTCTTGGTTTCATTTGTTGTCTTATTCTGAATCTCGCATAGTGAGTCTCAGCTTCTTCCCTCCTGTCTCAGGACATGGATCTTTTGCCTGGTGGTGACTTAGTCATGGTCGGGGACAGAGGGGTCAACCTCAGTGGAGGACAGAAGGCAAGAGTCAGCCTAGCCAGGTGTGCTGAATATTTTTGAAGTAGTTTACCTTCTTCTTTGGTACAGGTGAGAGTGACGACCTTCATTTTTGTGGGCTTTCAGAGCGGCGTATCGTGATGCGGATATCTACTTGCTTGATGACCCTCTTAGTGCAGTAGATGCTGAAGTGGGCCGGCACATTTTCGAGGAGTGAGTCTGATTATCAACATCTTACACTTACGATTTAAAAAAAGAATGTGCTCTTTTAAATATAGAGATTTATGTTTCAGTACTTCAGAAAACAAGCTGCTTTTCACAACAGTTCTTAATTTTAGTCCAATAATAACGTTACAAAAAATTTCAACCAATTTTTCTCTGTCATTCTTTAACAAAAAAGAATCCAAGATGGAAAATTAATGTATAAATAATTAATCATGCTACATTATTATAGGACTATTAGCAGCAATAACTCTCAGTTGTTGATTTTTGTGTGACTTATTTAGTTTCTTGATTTCTTTAGAGGAATTTTTGATCACTCTGTTAGAATTTTAAAGTGTTATTATTATTTTTTTCTCTTACACATAATCTCCGTTCAGGTGCATTTGTGGACTCCTGAGGAAGAAACCGCGTATTCTTGTAACTCATCAGCTGCAGTATCTAAGGGCTGCAGATCAGATTGTGGTCTTAAAGGAGGTTTGTTCTTTGTGACTCTGCCATCATTGAACAATGTAAGGTATTTGGGGGGAACTTTAAGCTTTGGAAATATCTATGGTCACAAACTTGTACAGTTATGCCAAGTACTGCAATACCATCAAACAATTGTATTCTAACTTAAAGCTAACATACCATGAGAATCCCATAGAGGCTCAAACCTAAATCACTTCATACCCTGACAGATTACTGAAATTTTGAGTCTTTTGACTCATTAGTAGTCAAAAATTAACTTAATCCACAAATACTCCATCTTTTGTTATTTTTGTTTTGTTTTTCAGGGCCAGATGGTTGCAAAAGGGACCTACAGTGAGCTGCAAAGCTCTGGCATAGACTTCACCTCCCTTCTCAAGGAAGACCAGGATGAGGAGAGGCAGAACATGACCCCACTGCCTGGAACTGTCTCTTCCTTCCATTACACCTTCTCTGACAACTCCTCCATGTCGTCCCTTTCCTCCTCTCGTTACTCTCTGATCGACGGAGGAGGAGATCCTCTGGCTTTGGTGAAGCAAAACTTTCTGCTCTGCTTTGCATCGTTTTAGCCACTAGAGAGCAGCAGATACTCACATTATCCTTCCTCCCTGCGTGGGCCTGTTTTTAGATGGGTTGTTTTAGACGAATGCCACTTAAACTATGGTTTCCATGTGTAGGCAGTGCAGCCGATAGAGGAGGAAAGTCGCGTGGAAGGAAATGTCGGCCTGAGCATGTATGTGAAATATTTCCTGGCAGGCGCCAACCTCCTGGTCCTCTTGCTTCTCATTTTACTCAATGGACTCGCTCACGTGAGTTGCTCTTCAATCAGTTAATTGTTTTCTTTTATCATATATGTATTTTTCTAAAAATAAATTCTTGCGTCAAGTTTTTTTCTGCATGTATATGGTTTTTATGTTCAATCTTTTTTTTTTTTATTGTGTGTTATGCTTAGATTACATTTGTTCTTCAGGACTGGTGGCTTGCACACTGGTGAGATTTTTATTTCTTTTCACATTTTGATAAACCAAAGAAAAAAACAAACAAGAATGCTTGCAAGAATTTGAATGGATGGTTTTGTAAGTCAGTCATATTTTCTTTGACTGGAAGTGGTTGAGGATCTCGTAGAAAACGCCTGAACAAAACTGTTTTACCTGACTTTGCCTGTCGCTTACTGAAACCAACCTTGAGCTTCACAATATAAATGTGTTGTGTTTGGTGCCCTGATGCTGTGTTGTTGTTTTTTTTTCTCCCACTATCTTTGTTGTGTTTATTTTTTGTTGTGAATTTCTTGGCTTTTGTCGGCTGACTCGCAGGGCGTCTGAACAGAACTACACCGGTGTGACTGAGCACCTCAATGGCAGGTTCCCTCAGCATCTGGACCTTGACCTGTACCTAGGCATTTACGCAGGTGAAGCCCGCTGAGCTCTCATTGCTCTTTGTGTATTTTGAATGCTGCAGTCGTTCATTGAGCAGATCCACAGTTCTTTGGCTGTGGCCCAGGGCCTTCAAGGCCCAATGTATGTTTACATGGGTCTCAGCTGTATAGTGAGATAGGAAGGTTTTTCTTTCCTTTCTGCTCCTCTGTTCCCCCAGTTAGCTTCTTGTGTCTCTCAGCCTCTTCATTTTTTTCAGGCTTTGTGCTCTCAGCAGTAAAACGTAGAACATGCATAACAGATTAAAAAGATACCTGATTCATAAATAAATATATATTGCTTTGGAAGAGGGACATAGATAGGATTGTTCTGTATTAATATATAAATAATTTATTTCATGTTTTTTTTTAGAAAATAGTACTCACAACAAAATTATAGATAATACTAATAATATAATGAACTAATACATATATTAGAAATGCAATTTTTTGTTACCATCACTATTATTGATGCCTTTATTACTAATATTAATAATAACAAAGTTCATTTTAAGTCTAATTGGGTTGTAATTTAAAAAGAGGTTAGGCACAAAATGAGTAAAACATGCAAAAAACTCAATGAATATTTGTTATAAGTAAGTGTACAGAAAAACCTTTAGTTTTAAGTGTTACATTTGGTAAGCAAGGATAATCCTTGCTTTAAAGTGGACTAAAACCAGTCCTGTCATTTTCAAGGTTTTTATTCAGGAAAGCAGGCGCTGTGTATTTATATAGCTGTTTCACAATATTTCCTTCTGACTCTTATGACAGACATTTGAAAAAAAAAAAAAGAAATCCCTGCACCAGGAGTGTAAACATGCAGTGTGAAAGATTATGGACAAACTACCATAAATATTTAGCAGCAACATACAGAGAACAATGATGTACATGATTTTCACATTCAGTAATAAATTGTCTTACCAAAACTATTTATATTAAAATCAAAAAGCAGAGGTTCTAATATAAACCTTGGAGAAACGCCTTACAGTATGTTGGTGGGTAAAAACGTAAAGGACCAGACAGAGTGTCCAACATGCTTTGGCATGTGGACACTCATGCCAAACCCAGCACATCACATGCTTTGGCATTTATGCTGGGTTATAAACATTCCCCGGCAGCTTTATAGGGTAGACCTGGCTCATTTATCCACTTCATCTCTCGCTGGGCGTAGCCATCAAGAAGGGATGGATACAGAGAGCAACAATTGGGAATCATTGGACCGCACAATGCTTTTCTAATCTGTTTTTGTCCAGTTTTTGTTGATCACAGTCTATAGGGTCAGTTTTCTGTTCTTAAACAAGAGACGTAGCACCTACTGCTTCTCACTTAGCATTAATCTGTCCATTCTTGTCTGGCATTAACAAGTAGTTTTGATCCTTCACAATTCCCTGATTGGATATTTTCTAATTTTCAAACAATTCTCTGTAACCATGAGACATCCCAGTAGATCCGCTGTTGTAGAAATACTCAGATCAGTCCAGTTTTTAACCAAATGGCATGACTAAAGGCACCTACATCCCCTGTCCTCCAGATTCTGATGTTGGTCTGAACTTCAGCAAGTTGTCTTCTCTGCCCCTGGATACGTAAATGCATATGATTGACTCGTTTGCTACTTGTGCTAACACGCAATTTTAACAAATTTATCTTATAACGGGTTGTTTATTGATCACATCCAGAAATACCAGCATTACTTACCAAATTATATTAAATGAAAGTAATACTTTTATTATTATGAAAACCATTCAAATACTAGGAATCCTCACATATACTCACACATTTCACTAACAAATTTATCTGCCATAAAATATTCACGGCTCTTAATACACGATATGAGAAAAATCCTATTTTACTTTAATCATTCTGTAATAAATTTCGCATATTTCTTCTTTGTATTTTTTTCCCCCAGCTTTAACAGCCACCTCAGTTGTGTTGGGCTTCATTCGCAGTTTGGTTTTCTTCAATGTCCTGGTGTCGTCTGCACAAACCCTTCACAGCAACATGTTCAGGGCCATTCTCCGGACTTCCATCCACTTTTTTGATACCAACCCAACCGGTAAGCGCACATGCAAGCAAGTGAAGCTCTTATTTCTGTTTCGGCATGATGTATTCGAACGATGAAGCGATCAGGAGTCGAGAACATTGAGCGCTGCTGTTACACGTCACCACTAGAGGGCAGACTGCTACCTTTCTGCAATGTGGCTTCTGTTCCACTTTGAAACACCTACCAGCTCTCCCTTCATCTTTCTTGTTTGTCATGACTGTTAAGTTTTTATGTGATGTAATCTTTTCAATTTAAAATGTTCGCCTGAAAAATGAGGGGCTTTCGCTCCCCAATTTATGTTGTTTCTTTTTTTAAATGTTTATCTTAACAAATAACTTAAATTCATGTTTATTAAAGAATCTAAAACTTTTCTGTAGAAAAAATATAATTGAAATTTCTTGTCATTTTATTATATTTAACCATTTTTGTGAGGCTGGTCTAGATTCATAAATATTACACTCAACTCCACATTCTTGTGATAAGACTTAAGATTTTTCAGCATGTAAGGTATTTAAATCGACAAGTGAGAGCGTTATCATCTTTACTGTGAGGCTTTACAAAAGAGCAAACAGCTAGGCTGAGTAAACAATGTTTTCAGAACAGCAGATCTTAGACAATTGAGGGTTTGAATTGGAGCTGTACAAATACAGACATATTTGTCTTGCGCACCGTGTCAGACATTTTTATCATTTCGTTAGCTTTTGTGTGGACTGCTGCTGGCTCACTGGAGTGGGCAGACGGGGGTGATATAAAAGGTGAGCAAACAGTCTAAATAAGTCAGAAAAGCACCTGTTTTTCTTTATACATAAAAAACCCATGTTTTTGCCTATTGTTTATAATTTGCCCTACATTTTTTTTCTCCCAAGAATAATTTAAGACCTCTTTTAATTAGGTTAAGGAATATTACCACAGCCTGTCACTCAAATCCAAAGTCAACTATCAAGTGGCCCACTTTGATAACTTCAGTTTTTTTCTGTTGCATTGTTCACCTGTCAGGAGATAATTACGCAGCCTAATCTCCTCATAGTGACATGAGTGTACAGCACAATCGGGTCGGGTGGGAATTCTCCACAAGAAGGGCAACTTGTATCTGTATAATGAGTCATAATAAGCCGGTAACACAAATCTAAATATGATTTGAGGGTGTTCTGCAGCTCGCGGTTTCCACTGGCATTAAGAGGTGGGTGTATAAGCGCAAAAGCCTTTCCTTTCGCAGCGCTGCGTACGGAGAGAACCCGGCACGTCTTAATCTTTCGGTTTTGTTTTTCAGCTACCGCTGTTTGCATTACGCATCGGACTGCCTGACTCGCTTATCTGGGTGTGCCTTGCTCGGTAATCTTTATAACACTGAGGAGAGCAAACACTTCGAATAATGTAATGATCTGTTTAATAGAGCAGCAAAGGAGAGGCTTAACAGACACTATCTGATTGCTGTTGTACTGTTATCAGTAGACCATTGTGTGGCCAGTCCAGTTGTCACAACTTGGCCTCCAAACTGGCAAACAGCACTTATGTTTGACTGGATTGACTGGCAACTGTCTTAGCATTTATCAGAAATAAAATTGAAATTAAATAACTGTTGATAATTATACACTATATTATAAATTATTGCCACATTAGGAAAAAAATCCTGAAGTTATTGGATGTTTCTTCTGCAGTTTTTCTTTATTTTTCCTTCTGTAGACAGTCGCTGTCACTTTCCTCCCAATGTTTTGCCACTGTCTGAACATTCTTTTCACTCACACAATAACTGTCACTTCCATCACCTTTTCCACATTCACCACTCTCGCAATAAGTCTCTGCAATTTGTAACTCTGCGTCTGTGGAGGATTTGACAGCTGTTTACACGTGTAAGTGATAGGTGTGTTGCTGCCGCTGGAAAAAGACCTTGTGTTTGATAGCGGCCCTCTGAGTTAAAGGTTACCATTGTGAGTGCCGCTGCATAAAGGTGTTCTTTTTTGTTATTCTCCGAAAGTATGTTACAACAACAGAAAACGTCTATTGCGAGGTAGGATCGACAAAGAAGCGCTTTAGCTGTACCGGCTAAAATAATCTGCATCTTTTAACTCTATCTGTGGTTTTTCTATTGGTTGGATTTAAAACCCAAATGGAGTTATGCTGCTAGACCTGCCTTGAGTCCTGGACCAATCCAGACATGAGTTGATTTAACACAACATAGTTAGATTATGGGCTGGACTTAGGATATTAGGTTAGGAGACCCTGTTGGATTTTCATCCCCTAAAATATTTTACTATTATTATTATTATTTTTTTTTTTGATAGAGGTTTACAAGTTAGCTGGCCAATGTTTCCTTGATCCGCTCTAAAAAGGATTTAGGTCAAAAGCTAAAAGAAATAATTTTTTTCCCATTTATTAAAAAGACTAAAATCAGAACTAGGCCTGATTGGTGGAGAGTGACACGTTTTTTTTATTGTTTAGTTGAAGTCAGATGAAGCTTGGTTGTGTAACTAGGAATTATCATATTATTCTTTCATGACAATCTGCAACACCTTTTTTATTTTATTTTTGTAGCATTTTTGTCCTTAAAAAACTATAAGCCAAACCTAAAAGTAAAAGAGAAATCAGTATTGGCGAGGACAGGGATCATTTGCACATGTCTGATTTATATTTTTAGTTTACCTGTAGATTAAAAATGTGCAGATAATAAAGTAAAATAACCACATAACGTCTAAATTTGATCTGTGTCTACTGAGAAGTTATACTTTTTTATTTGACAAGTCATTTCTAGGGCATTCGACACTTTTGAAACTCGTTCTATGTTTGCATCAAAACCTTCCAAGTTCAGAGATCTGTCAATCTTGTAACATTTGAGTACAGTGTATTAAAAGGTGCAAAATGATGTGCATTAATTGAGGGGATGCTCTGCCTGTCTTTGGTGTGTGCTCCACTAAGCTATACTTATTGATCTAACAATTGAATCTGGAGGACAAATTTTATATAATATTGGATAAAATATATACTTTATGACCAGTGCTTTTGTTAAAATTTTAATATTAACCTTTTCTCTAACTAGCTTGCAGCTGAAAAAATATCTTGAGATCACTTGTTTGTGAAAGTTCAAATTCTCAGGATCCCTGCTGAAAAAAGAAAACTTCAGAATTAAATTTCTTATATATAGTATTTCTGGTAACTATGTATCAGACACATGGTTTCAATAAGGAATAAAAAGGGTTCGGTGAATGCGCATATGCAACTGGGGGGGTTCGGGACCTCAAAAAAGGTTAAGAACCACTGTTCTAAGTAAACAAACATAATCTTTATTGTGAACTAAAGTCATTTACACTAACAATATTATATAGCATAATTTGACCATCTCACCATTTCATATTTCATCCTGTGAAAAATCTTCAATTACTCTGCTCTTTCCATTTTTCAAACTAATGATACTTAAAGAATTATATACTGTAGCTCCTTTTCTCATCTCAAGCTCAACAAGCCATGTCAGTTTTTGACTAAATGTTTGGTTTAATCTGTGCAAACTCTGCTTCAACAGCATTAACCCAAAATTTGGATTAAACACAGCTATTTTGTATTATTTATGTTTACTTTATGACCGAATATTTGGTCAGAGTGTAAATAATGAACATTGCTAGCATAAGTATGCACTACCTAATTTAATCACCAGGCTAATTCAATCACTGCCAAACCTTTAGTGAACTAATGTCATTAACACAACTTAATAGAATAATTTTAGCATCTTAACGGTTTATATTTCATCCTGTAAAGAAGGCTCAATGAAGTTGTGTTATCCATCAAAATGGCTCCCTCCTAACGACAAACTGGATCACAATGTTTGATTTAGACTACCTTAATCTAACAGTATATAACCCCAGCATTTGGATTAAAGAAATAACTTAACGGTTTTAAGTGTGCCTTCATTGACTTTATGGGCAATTGTCTTGTCAGTGCGTGAATGTTAATCATACGTGGCTAAAGCTATATAGTTAGCGGATAAAAGGCCAACACTACCTGAACAAACACTTTCTTTAGAGTGAACTAAAATCGTAAAGACAACCCACTCACACCGTCATCAAACACTATATGTTTACCATTCTGTTTTTCATTTTACCTAATCTAATCTGTCCAACAGCATAAACCTGGCATTTGGGTTAACAAAGTAAACCAGCAGGGTTTTTTTTTGGTGCGTATGCAAATTTCTCTAGATTTAAATATTGCTGCTGCCCAAATGTAGTCATACTATCTTATTACGGCTGTTCATCCAAATGCAGTTAGAGCTGCACAGACAGCAGTGAATGTGTCAAGCTAATGTTGATCCCTGTAATTTGGTGTCATTGAGTGGGCTAATCCCCTCAGAGACTGCAGGCCGAGGCTTCAGCTCATCAACACAGTCAAGGAGTGGAGTTTCAGTCAACACACACACACACACACACACACACACACGTATACGCACACACATACATCAGCATCTCCTGTTCCCATTTCGCATCAGCATGGTGGGCCATCTCAGAGCTGGGTGTCACTCAGTTACTGTTGACGCAGTGAACATTAGATCTTCTGTGGGCAGAGCTGTGAGATTCTAATTGTGTCTACAGAGGCAGTGTTTTTAATGTCTGTATTTCAGGTCTGGAATGCAAGAGTGTTAAGAGTGAAAGTGAAGGAAGTACTGCAGAGAGGATGATGATATCGAAGTGTGTAAATTGAATGTGGAGATGGAGCCGCGCGTGTGTGTGCAGCATGGCTGATAGGGCTCCCCCTCGCTCGGCACTTCCACTATTTAATTGCATGAAAGGAAAGGAGAGGAGATTGCAGGAGCCTGGCGGTGTGAGCGAAGAGAATGGATTTAGAATGTATTAGTATTGGCAGCAAGGCGCCGGCGGTGGGAGGCTGCCCCAGGCCTGTGGGCCCTTCATGGAAGTGCAGGTGAGCCGTGCCACCTCCAGCCTTGGCAGCCCCCTCCCTGGTATTACTTTATTATCACACTCTGCTCACTGAAAAGCCCCTCCAACTGCACTGGGGCCCACACATGGAGCGGCTCTGAGTCGTCGCCTTATCTTGATGTTTACAGGGAACAGCGATTTGCTACACAGCCCCACTCGAGCCGGACCCCACTGTTCCACTTCTTTAAAAGTGATTGGGGGCCCTGCTCACCTAATATCTCCACCTCAAGAGGCCACCTTCATTGGGAGCGCTTGATATTTTCTGAGCCTGAAAAGTGGTGCAAATCACCCTTGGAGTCTCAAAGCATGAGAAATTGTTTGATACTAATGCTGCTGATATCCTGAAATGTCTATACCCCACTCTACACAATAGGTGATATTGTTGACAACCACCCAGAGTGATTGAAGCCACTGTCCCATGCTGATCTTACCTCATAGGCATTTCCATGCAGTGAATGTCTTTGTGTAACTACATCACTGTAATGTATCCCCTCCATAGTCTGGACAGACAGAGAAGGGTCTTTGCCTCATCCCCAGTAAAACTCTGTTAACTGAGCCGCTTGTCAAACAGCTGATACCCGTCTGACGCTGGATGCTCCAACACCCTCCAACCATGGTATGATGTAACCCGGAGAAACCAATCCTGTTTCTTTTTTTTTCATTGGCATTGTTTGTCAGATATGCATGGATTTAGGTCATTTATGGCTCAGACAGTGAAATTACATAAAATATTATTGAATATATTTAACAAACACAGTTTGACAAGTCCTCCCCCTGTTCCCAGATGAAAAGCAGCAGTATCTTACATTGGTGTGGTAGCAGCTCTACCCCCTTGCTTGCTTGAACCCTCCCCTCGGGATGTCTGTATGCTAAAGGGGCACTCACACTGTGAATAAGATTAGTCTGCCTCTAAGTGTACAACATGCTTACGCCACTTGACTTTGAATCAGTGTTGATTTGGAGCATTGCTGGGTTGTTGCGGGGGAATAATGCTCTGGCTGGGTTTATGCAATGGCTGTTATGGGGAGCCCGGCCTCGTCTGCATGCATGTTTTTTAGGCGGGAGCGGCGTTTTGGATAAAGCTGTAAGCTGCTTATGGCCGTGGAGAGAGGTGATTACAGGGCCCTCCTCCATAGGACTGACTGGAAGCTGGGAGGCAACTTTTAGGTCAGCGATGCCATGGTTTTACCATGCCTATGTAGCACCATGCCACAGCATCCTGCCGCTGTGCCACCGTGCTTCTCCTCACATCCGTCCTACACTGTTGAATGCCATGTAGCCTGCTTCTTTGTAAATTTAGATTTTCAAGTCAGTTTTGGTAAATTCAATGCAAAAGATAAATTTTATGAATTTGCAATATTCTCACACAACTTGTGGTGTTAATACTTGAAAATACATTTTTACTGAAGTGCATTGAAACGTTTGGGTTTTACCAGGATGTAAACCTGGATTTCACAATGTAGCATGTTACTGTGAGTTTCTAAATGAAAACTAAATGGTCTTTCAGTCCACAATTCATTTCAATATGGGTAATAAAACTATCTTACCATCTTTTGCGAGCATTTGCACAAGGTCTTTTGCTTTTGTTTCCAGGATAGATACTCAAAACACAAAATGATTTCATTTTGAGACTTTCATTGATGTTTGGTATGTCTGGAAATTGTACCAAAAGTCTGACTCAGACTTGGAGATCTACAATTCCCTTTCTGATGCCTTGGATGATTTGCATCAATTCTTCCATGATGTCACACATGTAATGTATATGTCGCATAATACGCATCCACAATTAACTCAAAAGTTCAGAAGCTCGCAAATCCACAACATTTTCATACAGGCTTTTCCAAATTTCCCAAGGTGTAATAATCTCAATGTATGTGAAAGTCTGACTTTCAAAAGTAGTTTGATAAGGAGACATCATAGCTGTAGAGCACGACCAGCAGAGAGAGGAGGGCGAGGCTCAAATAATCTTTTTTAAGTAAGTAAGTAAGTAAGTAAGTAAGTAAAAACTTTATTAATCCAATAGGGAAATTAAGATTGATCTTAATGAGCGAGGATCATATCACAGAGCAGACTTCTCTCTGTGTGGCTTTCTTACCATCCAGACAGAGATTAAGAGGAGTTGCAAAAACAAATGAAGTGGATAAGCAGAGCTTGCCAATAACTGATTGTGCCTTCCATAACCTGTCATTGTGGGATATGTTTTTTTCTACTGTCTGTAAATTGAGCTATCAGCATGTCAGGACAGTCTTTAGACTGTCATTCATGTTCAGTCTTCAGATTTGTTGCAAAACTGATAGCAGCCAGCGATCTTTCCCACCCAGAGCCTCACCGTCCTCAACAAATCTTTGATGATATTTGAATGATATTGGTTATGAAGACATAATTTACTTTTGGGATAAATAAAATACTTTTAAATTGAATTGAATTGAATTGAATTGAATTCTGTTACTTAGTAATCTGAAATTACCTCAGTAGGAAAAGTTTAGTCTGATTTAACGTCAGACGTTGAGAAAAAATGTTTATAAAGTGTGTAAATATCTGATTTCAGTTGTGTACATTTGACCAGAAAAGAGTAATTTTCAGATGTCAATTGAAGCAATATGACATAACTGTGGAGTTACTATTTTTGGTGGAAAGCTGCCTCAGTCTTGTTCAGTTGTTGCCACATTCTGTAGTCAACCTCTCAGTTTATCTGCATCCTTTAGAGACCGAGTGAATAGGTTGTACAGAATGCAGGGATTGACCCTGCGGTAAACTCTGTGTGAAAGCATCTGGAAGTGTAATCGTGTGTACCGCGGGATCAGAATAAGGTAGCAAAGTTGCTAAAGGGATAACAATGAGAGGGCTGCCACTGCACCTGCAGAGCGCCGTCCAAAATAATGAACACCTGAGCAGATTGGAGGCAACTCAATTAATGTCACTGACACTGCCAGTTGGAGCATAAAGGCAGGTACGCAGCTTCTGTTGCCCTTTTGTTTGCAAACAAAAGGTTCCCTCACATGTTCATCCAAGAGTAGGCCAGTCTTTATGAAATGCTGCCCAAATAATGATTCATTGTTTAAACTAGATGGGGTGAATGCTTTTCATCTCAGTCTCTCGGCTGTGCGCTGTTGAATCTGAGGTGAATATTGAAACGGATCCTCTGTTGAAATAAAAAAAATTAAAAAAATGGATTGGGCATATCTGCTTTTGACCTACATTTGTAGTTCAAACTGCAAAATTAGAGCGTAGGTGAGAATTCACGTTATTTTTGTTTTGTTTCTTTTCGGCATGGATGTTTATTTGAGCAGTTTTTTTGAAAATATCCAGCATTTCTGGCTTTGTCTGATTCTTTCTGTTTTTGTTTTGCTTTCCAGGGAGAATTCTCAACAGGTTTTCAAAAGACATCGGCTACTTAGACTCTCTTCTTCCGTGGACGTTTGTGGACTTTACCCAGGTGAGTCGCACCTCGGCAGGTCTGGTTGCCGGTGCTGCGGTGCTGGGAGGCCATTTCATGCCTGGCTAAACCTGCTTTGTGGTCCGGGTCCCCTAATCTGGAAACAATTACTGTAGGATTACTCTGCAGCGCAGCCCAGCGCCTGCACAGATTTAATAAAAAGTGTGCACACAGGCTCAGGGCGTGGCTCCTTCTGTGTGACACAACACAAGTCTTCAAAAAAGAAAATGTGCATGGAGACTAAAAGTTATTGGGTGAAAGGGGATCAGAAAAGAAATAAAGCGTCATGATGATAGAGGGAAACATTAGGGAGCCGAGGAGGGCATAACAAGGATGGAGTATTGAGTGAAGGTAGCATGTAGAGGAGGCGTTTGTGGAAGAGATCCAAAAAAAAGGACTTTCCCCTCTTAGCACAGTTTTTTTTACCCGTTTACAGTCTCGTTGGCCCAGTAGCAAACGGCCACCCTAGAGCACAACCCGGTTGGGTTACCAAATGCGACCCCGCCACCGTGACAGCCATCTCCCACGAAAGCCTGCGGAGATGAGCTAGCTCATGCACCTAGTGCCACAAAGAAGGGAATGTTTGCCACACAATTCAAGGTAGAGGAGCAGGCGTGGCTCCTTGGTTCAGGCCAAAGAATAGAACAAAGGCGAGCTGAAAATGAATCCCCCCTCCACAATGCCTGAGTGATGTTTGCGTCAGATACCCATCTCGCTGTATACAAAAGCCATCTTAAATGCTGAAAGCACAAAAGATCATATGCACAAAAGAGTTTTGTCTGCAATCGTTCCCCTCGTTTTGATAATAAGATGAAGGAAAACAACAACTTTGTAAAGGATGCTTGGATCCTAAAAGGTCTTAAGAGTTAAGCATATCATGACTGAAGACTATTTTAAATGATAAATTGTTTACTTGAGAAGGTTTTTTGCACAAACCAATGTACAACACAAGATACTGAAGATACAAGTCTTCAGTCTCTTTGAGAAAATCAGAAACTCGATAAAAGTGGAATATAATTCAGCCTGAAATATTTTAAATGTTATTTTAGTTGAGAAAAGTAGTGGTTGCCTTTCAAGTTGTTTTATGTAGAATACTGATATAATCAATTATTGTTGTCATAGAAAGTCAGGTAATTTAGATAAAGGCAACTTTTTGCCACCTCTTTATTGGAATAGGAACAAAGTTTGGTGCACTATTTTTTAAAAAAGCTTTTGAAGAATAGTCGTCAGTAGGCAATTCTTATCCTTTAAATATCAGGAAGATATTTCCAAAGACAGACATGCCATCTGGATGTTTTTTTCAATTTTCAGATTTATTCTCACTTAAATTTATTCTATGCAATTTTTCATATATTTAGAACAAAGCTTTCTAAGAAAAACTATCACTTAAATGAAACGGAAGAAGACATGACATGGACTGAGTATATAAAGTATGCAAAGTGTTTCAGAAAGGACCAGAAAGTGGTAAGTGATTGTTTTGGTGCACAAAGGTGGCATCATTTGGACAAAGCACCTTTGTTTAGGCTTCTCTCTGCTCTTGTTCAGGTGTCTTTCATTAGGAATTTTCTAATGCTTCCAGGAAGGAAGATCTGCACTCTTTTTTTGTCACAGAATTAGCTGCTTAGAAAAGCTGCTGATCTTGACTATTGTTGCTCTTTCTCAGAGGGACATTTCCCCATAGTCATTGTCTAAATGGTTGTCAAGGGGGAATAAAGTGAAACTTCATAAACAAAGCCCTAACTGGTTTATCTCTCTCTATGGAGAGAGGCCGCTTCTGTGTGAGGATTTGTGCCTGAGCCTTCCCTCCTTTATGGCGGAGTAAGCACTTCACAGCCCTTCAACACTACCCCCATAGCTCCCTAACAAGGGGATTCCCTCAAGCTGGTGGAACCTGGTTACACCCCACAGCACTATTTTTTTTTCCACAGGTCTCATTTAGTAGTAATTTAGTATATTGGAGAAAAGACTATTTTCTCTCCTCTTTATGGTCAGGGGACAAAGACAGAAATGTCAATTAAAAACACCTCAGCCTTTGGGGACTGTCAGCTTTTGTTTGGACTTGACCTTTAAATCCTGGGTTGCCTTTATTTTCATAAAGAGGGCAGAGCAGGAGGCCAAGACAATGAGGAGTGAATACGGGGGTCTTTGGGTGGAATCTGAGTGAAGGCTCTTGACAAGCTTCCACCACCAAATGTTGGATTTGCTATTGCATTTACCCCCCCCCCCCTGTTTTCTCCAACAACAACACCAAAAAAAGATTTTAATGGAAAATCAGCACACTGTTATTGTCATTCAAGTGTGTCTTGGCTTGGCTTTTGCTAGTGCTGATGAGAGAAGCATAATGTAAGCCTTACACTCGGTAAGAGGGTTCCCTGAAATCAGGATAAGTTTGGAAAAATAGGACTGAGCAAAGTGCAAGTGTAATTTCTTAAACTTTTCCTTTATTTTGACTGGGTTCAGAATCATCGTAGCTTGATTTATTTCAATAAAGTAAAATTAAGAAATTATACAAAAAAGAAATTAATGAAAAAAGGAAGCACAAGTCAGCTAAGAACATAGTTAAAAGGTAGAAGACGGAATAATATACATTGAAGGTTAAGCTCAGTTCATAACACTGTGTCTAACCATGAGAAAAGTAGGGATAGTAATTTATTTGAATTGAATTTGACTTAATAAAGGGATTGTTTGTGTGGCTGTTTATCGGGGGGGTGGAGGGAAGAAGCATGCAGACCTAAAAAACTGGCACCCTATGTGGACATTTAAAAATACACAGTTACAGTCTGAAATTTCTGTCTGAAATTAACCACAATTGGAGCCATTGAAATTCTGCCAATGTTCAAATGTGCTTTGTAATTCCTGCTTCACTTTTTATCAGCATTGCTACTAAAGATGTGCACAGGAATACATTAACATGTGATTCTCTACAACTGTATATAAGACAGCAATGCAGTGGTTCTGCAGGTCTCACTTTTCTCCACATGACCAGTGTGTGCTTTACTCAACAGTTGTGTAGCTGCCAAAATTTAATTCCAAAGTTAGTCTTGACACTCAAACTCTGGATTGACTAGACTTGAAGGATAATTATTTAGAGCAAGCAGTTGTTCATTTACCACAACTGGCTGACATCAAGTTGTGAGTTGGTTTTTTTTAACAAATAGAGATGCTAGACTTTATAACAGCTGCAGTTACCTTGGTGGTCTGGTTTTTTTTAACTATTATTATTATTGTTGTTATTAAAAATGAAATAAAGTAGCCCTTTAGAGGCAGTTAAGTCAAAAGTCAATTTTGACTTAACATCCACTTGTGGTTTTATAATTTGTGGAACATGTAGATTAAAGAAACCCCTAAGTTCAATTCAGTTTATAATATTATAAAACGTTTAACAAAGGACTAAAGATGCTTAGAGACCTTTTGGATGCTTGTATATTGTCACTCCCTTTGTATCTCAACTTTCTTTAGTGTCTTTTGTGGGAAATGAGAACTGCTGATGTCACTATGAACCCTGCAGGATGGGATTTCACCAACTTGCTTCTCTGCCGTGCCACCAAACCAGTGACAGAAGAAGTAAAGAATGCACTGCCTTCAGGGTTATAGGTCATAAAGACAGATAATGGTTCATTATAGAATTTCAGATACAAACACATTTGTTAACAAAACCTTGAAATAAATTCATGTTTGATTACATATTGAAAATTTTTTTAAATCAACATTTGAGTAATTTTATTAAAGATTACTTTATTTTCTTTCATAAAGTTCTTATTAATTAGCAATCAATGGCTGTTTCCCTAAGGTATAAGTATAAAATGACACACAGGTTAAATTATTTTAACCTCTAGCCTACATAAATGGTAAAACACTAGAATTTATACACCGATATGCAGCTCTGTAGGCAATGTGAGGTTAGGTGCCTTGCCCAAGGGCACATCGACACATGGCAGGAGGAAGCTGGAATCAAACCTACAACCTTGCGATCACAAGACAACTACTCTACCCACACACCCACAGTCACCCCAGTTTTAAGGACCTGAACTTATCTATCACCTTCCTCAGTAAACAGAACTGCAAGGGACATAAGACCAGGATTTATAGGTGGGTCTTGCATGAAACAAAGGATGGACATTTGGAAAAGAACCTCATTGATATGTACTATGGAGGATCTGTAATTTCGTAGGTCTGTTTCTCTTCCAAAGTCTCTTGGAAACTTTTTAGAGTACATCGGAACAGGTGTTTGAGGAGGACAATGATAACAATAATCAAAACAAATGTCAAAATCAACTCTAAACCGATTTTAAAGAATCAACTTTTTCCAAACCTAAAACCCAGAAAAGGACAGTTTAAGCCAAAAATACTGACAGAGTTTCCCTAAGTATTCTTTAAGTGCTGCTTTACAGCTAAAATGACATTGTACTCAAATGTTCAGAGATCTGTAAAACATTAGGCAATATCTATAATTTACCTATGGGGGAATTTGATAAAATAAAATATTTCTTTACATGTGATTTCTACACTATACTACGATGCCACTAAATATACAAAACTTAAGATTTATATTTTAAAAATAAACTTTGGTTTGAGATTATTTCATAAAAGATGAACAAAAGAGTAGGTTGCTGGATGCTCTTTAAATTATCTGATGAAATTTTCAATTCACTGAACTGACATGTTGACACAAATGTATGCGAGAATAGAAGCAAAACATCATCATGGTTTGCTTTTGCGCGGACTTAAGTGGCCGGTCAGCAATACCACACATGGTCATTTGATGGCGAGCACCGGCCGAGTAAAAGCTTTCCCGTGTGTGTATGTGTGGTCCTCCCTTGATGCTGCGGTCCAGCACCTCGGCTGCGCTCTGACTCAGACATGCAGGGCAAGGCCCTGGGTCCTTTGAGTCTGGGAACTTACATAACAAAGTCAGGATCTAATCTAGAATCTCGCCCTGCGTCAGCACGAAGGAGATAATGAATTCGGTGCTTTTTGTGACTTTTGTATCTCGGAATTGTTGTTTATTGTGCATTTGAAAATGGTTTTGTGTTGTTCCCAACAGAATGACGCTGAGAGAATGAATGAATGAATTTGCCAGGCACTGGTGATTTATAGTGGAGTCTGGGGGAGACGGCATTTCAAAGCCTTTCTCTTATTTCCAAAACGGGGTTGGAAATCAGCAGCTTGACTGAACCCAAATAAGTGACTTCTTTTTACCTTTTCAGAGCACACAAAGGTCTAATCCTCGGACTACTTGAGCCACCAATGTAGACAGCGGCTGAGACCACCACAGTATGTGTCAGGCCCTCCCCAACCCCCCACACAAAACACATTGACTGCAGCTTTATGAAGTGAAAATGGCCCAGAAAAGGGGAAAATGTGAAGGAGGTGTCCACAGTCATTTCTCCCGAAGAAAAGCCTCAGCATCTGGGCATTTAATTTTAAAATAAAGCTCAAGCACAGAGTAGAATGGATCAGGTCACCTCTATTGTTCCAGAGCCCAAGTGGAACAGCCTTGTTTTGTTTCAGTACCACTGACCCTTGCGACTTATTTGTCCCCCGCTCTATCACAAAAAGCGTGGAGTAAAAAGAAAAAAAAAAGTTTTGGGTAGATAGAGGAGTTCTTTTGCGATTTCTGCTCCGACATGCTCTCCTGTTGTTTCCTGTTTTCTGTGCACTTTTTCTTTTCCCAGTGGCAAATGTTGCACACTGTTCGTAAATAAAGGGAGGATGAAAAAGGAGTTGTAAAAAGCATAATGATTTCTTGTGTCCGGAGGGATGTTTAATTACAGGGAAGTGTTTATTTTCAGTTGTGGAACAACAGTCGCTATCATTGCCGAGCACAAATATAGCAATTAACTTCAATTTTCTGCATTTACTTAGACATCAAAGAGCTGATAGAATCGCTGGAAAAATAAAGCAATTAGGGTCAGTGGAGATCTGAATGGTCTTTGGACACGGCAGCGCGCCCAGTTTGCCTGGATGACTGAATCACATGCGTGCGGTAGCTTTCTTTTCTCGCTAAAGAGCTATTAGTGGTAATTCTTTATTTAAACTGTTTGTATACAAAACCTTTCATCCCTTTATCGACTTTTATGTGCAGCGGGATGTGGCTTGGGGAGTTTTCTGTTCCTGTGTGGTTTCATAGGAGATGTGGATGTGGTCCGAGGGGGTGAGGTGGATGCTCGCAAAGGGTCGCTTATCCGACTTATCTGTATGTAGTGTGGGTGGGGGGCTCCCGGTGTTCCCGATGCTCACGCGATAAAAACGCCAAACCACGCAAAGTGGGTCACATCAAACAGGATCCTGGTGACATCAGGCCCTGGGGAACAGGAGGAGGCGAGCTTTTCGTTCTAATGGTTCCTGTTTCTCAGCTGCCCCTTCAGATGACCCCACTGACAGATAAGCCGGTTAGGCTTGGACCTTCGGTTAACTGTGTCTGAAATGGGCCCAATTCGAATTCGGATCAGCAAAAGGAAAGCACAGGTTCATGATGTCAACCAGGCGTCAGCTGGGGAGCAAAGGAGAACAAGTGTACATGACAAAGACATTGGTTAATATTTGATCATCTCAAGGGAAGACCGGATAACATGCAGTGACGCCTCGCCATCTAAGGTCTCTTCACTCGCTCCCTGCAGCTCGCAGAATAGACTTTGAAATGCTTTTGTTAGTTTATAAATCATTGAAATCGCTAAAAGGCTTAGCTACGAAATACGCTAAAAATCTGTTGTGTCAACCCTTCAGACCTCTCATGCATTCTGGTTCCAGTCTACTTTGCATCCCCAGAACCAGAACCAAACCTGAAGCAGCAGCATTCAGATTTTATGCTCCTTTAATCTGGAACAAACAGTCAGAAAACTACGTGACTGAGTGTCCTTTAATTAATAACAACAGGGATATCACTGCAGTTTGTTTTTCAGCCCGTCATTGTTTTCTCTTACCATGCTACTGCAATGTAATATTTTTTGATAGTTGTTTTTATTTTC
Source organism: Micropoecilia bifurca (assembly GCA_903067075.1). NCBI lineage: Eukaryota > Metazoa > Chordata > Actinopteri > Cyprinodontiformes > Poeciliidae > Micropoecilia > Micropoecilia bifurca. The sequence continues at coordinate 4,710 of CAEGAF010188997.1, read as the reverse complement.
CTTCTAATCACATAAAACACTTTGAGTTGATTTGCTAAAAATTTGCGATACAAGTAAAATTGCCTTGCCATTGTTGGTTGTTTGCAAGGCATGCCAAGAAAAGTATTTTATTTTTGTCCTACCAACACATAAATAAATGTGCAGTTTGGTAAGCACTACTATGACTTTAACTGTAAAGGTGTGTTTTAGTCAGATGAAACTAAAGATTTAGTTTTTCTGTATCAGATATCAGCCATGTGGATTTAAGTGCGAGTCTGTCTTAATTTGTAAAGACAAAACACTTCATACTCCACTTGTACCCCAAACACTTGTAAGTTTACCGTAACTTGTAAGTTTACTTGGATTCCTTAAACTTAAGTCTTGGTTGCAATTTTTATGTCATGTGATGAAGAGTGGAAAGAACCAGGTATACGAGCTACAAACTGCAGCTGCTGTTCATATGTTACTGTAAAAGGTAGTACTCGACTATTAAACATTGATGGATTCTGGGCTGCTAGTGTTTCATAACGGTATGTTAATGTTAGCTGTAGATCCACAATAATGACCACATCAATATCTCTCCAAATGAATGTGGTACTAAATGACTTTGGATCATTTTGGAACCAAAAAAATATCACCATTCCACTGAATCTTAGTCAGAAATCACTTCTATTGGCTACATTGAAAAACAACAATGTCAACTTAAAGACTACATTGACGGCATCATCATCAGACCAGTTAGAAAATGTGTATTTATGTGTTTAAAGGGAGGTTAGATAGGCTTTTTTCTCTTCAAGGGATTAAATAATATTGCTGGCTATTTGAGAGGCATGCAAGGAGAAACCTTTTTTCTGTTTTACCATTACAAGAATAAAGTAAATGGGTGGAGTTTATGAAGTGCTACGAGGACTTTTAACTGGAACTGTTTGCAATTGGTCACATATGACCAAGCTTGAGCTTTTTTGTGCTTGATGGTGTAGAAAACCATCTCCCGTCAATGGTAAAGTATGGTGGAGGACCTGTAATTCTGTGGGCCTATTTTTTCCTTTTAAAGGAACCAAGAAGTTTGTTAAAGTGCATGGCACTATGAACCTGTTGGAATATTAGGATAAAAAAAACCCCATCTAAACTAAAATTGGGTCACCATTTTGGGTCTTTTGGTAGGAAAATTCTGCATCTTTATTGGGCCTAATTAGAATTCAGAATAACCCACAGCAACTGTGAAAGAACAGTCGCATGGTGTCAACCAGCCATTAGCTGGGGAGCAAAGGAGACCAGCATACGTGATAAGACATTTGTTCTGTTAATATTTTATGCCCTCGAGGAAAGGCTGGATAACATGCAGTGATGGACCGTGCACCATCATCTCACTTTGCAGTCTGGTAGCCTTCCATCAAAGCTTAGATTGAAACTTATGTACTGTGAAATTCTTGGGATCAGTTGTGCTCAGTAGCTTTGACTCACTGTTTGATTGTGTGGGCTCCACCACAGCAATGGTTGGACTAGTAATTCCCTCTTATCTGAACTGCAAATGGAATTGAGTGGCTTTTCATCATAAACCTACACTGAAAGTGATCATGCCTAAATGTGCACATAAGTGGCAGATAAAATCCACAATTAAGGTGCTAAATTAAATTTCCGTCTCTCAGGGGTAGTCGGAGACCACTGAAGGTAAGAATATGATCCTAATCTTCACGTTTTTGGGATTCATCTCCACAAAGTTTCTAATTTTAAGGTGCAAGGTTTTCCTGTTGTGTGCTAGACGTCTTTGACCAAGCATTTATTTAATCAAAGTATGTAAAAAGTTTACACACTCTATTATACAAGAAAAAAAATTTAAATATGTGCAAAAATACACTAAAGGGATGGTATGTATATTCCATTGTGCCAATTTTTAGCACAATCAAGTAACTGTTAACTTTAGTTGTTATAAAAATGCTGAATATCAAACATGACTTGGCTGTTTAATGAAATAAATGTGATTTCACAATTTGATGCCTTAAAATTGGGCCCATGTCTCTTTAAGAAGCTCCTGCTCTTTCACTCCACCTTCACAACAATTATTCTCATGATGTCATTAATTAACAACTGTTCTTAAGAGCATTGGACTGAGCAGTTTTTCATCTGATGAGCTCATCAGGTCTAAATTAAACTAATATGAGCCTCCAAAATGTAGTTTAGTACTTTAAGCTTGGCTTCCTACTTTACTGTAAGTAGTTCTTAAACTGCTTCCATCAAATGGACAGAATCAACCAAAAAAAGACTCATCTTCTTGCTTGCGAACCAAACTCGGTTACAAAACAAGTAGCCCACTACCTTCCTGCAAGCCTACTTCATGGGCCGGCAGAAAACAAGAGGGAGATATTTTTGGATGCATATCGGATGTCGTCGAAGACCTGAATTGCCAGCATTCAGCATAGTTTTCATAAAAGAGAGATGGGAAAAACTTCTCAGAAATTTATCATTTAGCTAAAATATGTGTATTTCATATCCAAAGGGAACAAAGGAAAATGCCCTCATTCAACTAGATAGAAAAGCATTACCATTTTTAAGTGAAATACATAACTTAATGAAAACATATCTTTGGTTGTTGTTGCTCAGTTTTCCTCTTTGACATTGTGAAATTAGGACACAGGTGGATGCTGGAGGTGGATGCTAATTCACATCTACAGTAAAAAATCCCCTTACAATTTAGTTACTTAACCGAGTCATAACAAACAAATGCAGCAGCATGGACATACATGTATATAATTAAATTGTGTGATTTCTGATGTTTTTATGTGTAAACCCCCTGCTTATTAGTTTGAAAACTGTTCTGTATAAATACCTGCTTATGAGATGATCACTGCCAGATGAGTTTATGCAAACTCTTTTGCTGTCGATGGCAGTTCTTTATCAGATGCTTGTTTTCTTTTCTACTCTGGTGTTGCGGTCTCTTTGGTCGCTATCAGACTCATTGCCTCCAATCCTGTTCAGGCATTACTGCTCTCCTGGTTTAGATGTGTCACTGAGCCATTAACAAAGGTGATGAGTCACTGTGTTGTTGAGGGTTGTGCAGTTACACTGTCATGTATCAGACACCCACAGTGCGGTTCCCAGAGCTCTCTGCCAGTCACTGTGGCCGTCCTCATTGGCTGGCTGTTCTGCCAGCGAGGCTTACAGGCCAGAAGTGTTGAAGGGAAAGCCCAAGAGAGCCGGGGATATGCGGACGCTGTGGCCAAGTGGTAAATTCTCACCTGCTACTAAGTGAGAATTAGCGCAGCGATCGTTTTCCTTTCACACTGTGAGTCACATAAACCCAATCCCTCAACCTGCTGTTACTTAACCAATGGTCTCGCATGAAGCAGAAAGATACATTCTCCTTTTCTGTTTTGAGAAGCAAGCCTCAGTGCTCCAAAGTCACACCACTCAGCAGAGCACCGTGTTCTCTGAATACGGTGCTACCACCTCCTCTCCTCTTTTTCAGGTGTTTCTGCAAGTCATCGGAGTTATTGCGGTGGCCGGCGTCATTATCCCCGGGATTCTTATTCCCGTCGTACCTCTGCTCGCCGTCTTCCTTTTCCTGCGACACTATTTTCTGCAGACCTCCAGGGACATCAAGCGCCTGGAGTCTACAAGTAATTTTTAAGACGGTTTTGCTGTGTGGGGATGGGCTCTTCCATTTGTGGTGATAGACAAAAGTCAACCACAGGAATGCTAATGGAGCTGGACAGAAAGCCATGGCTATTAGCATAAAGGCTAAAGGTGGCAGTAACCTATGGCTCGGCCACAAGCAGTTTCCTCAAGAGATTAAGGTTCATGACATCACATACAAAAGCAAAAATGCCAAGTGGGCATGACTAGGCCATAGTTTGTCCTTTATCCTAAGCTTTAAACCTTAGGGCTGAAAGGAAATATTTGGATTTTCTCAGTGACTTTGTAAGTCTAGAATAATAGAGACAAAATACAAATAAAATAAAACTTTTGACTAAAACAAACTAAAGCAGAAGATAGCTGCTAACTGTTTGTCTGATGGAATGCATACAGATGTTTAGCTGGCAGCCGTTTAATAATTTACATTTATTAATACACACACACTTGAAAATATATACCCTAAAGATTATTACTATAGACATTAAATGGCTGCATCAAAAAGACTATTCTTAAAGATAAAGAATGATGATGTACTTTACCAGTCGACTGTCATATTTCTTCTCTTTGTTCATGTGCTAATTCTAGTATAACATTTATTTCATCTTTGATTTCTTAAAGCTCGGAGTCCTGTGTTCTCCCACCTTTCTTCCTCTCTCCAAGGCCTGAGCACCATTCGTGCCTTCAGAGTTCAACATCAGTTTCAGCAAATGTTTGACAAATATCAAGATCTTCATTCAGGTTAGATTTATTAAATAAATGTTTGAAATGGAAAATGACAGATGATATTGATGTATCTTGTGGCCTTGACTAGTCTGTGTATGAAAATATTACAGTCGAGCTAAAGAGTCTGAGAACTGCTTATAAAAAGAGACCCTGATAAATAATTTTAAAACAATTTTAAAATCCTGTACGATTCAATGACAAAACAAATGAGACTACCATTGCCAGTATTATGTTTGGCAGTGATCGAATTGAAATTACTTTTTTTTGTGTAAAGATCTCTTATGCTGTGATTTGGTATAAACTAACCTAAATTGAATTGAACTACTAAATTGTAAAAAAAAAAGCAAAAAACAAGTCAATAAGGCAGATTTGTGC